>JAYJMB010015779.1:0-45014 GCA_036873735.1 Pouteria campechiana
TGCACAAAAACATACTAATTACTCCTCGTGGGATCGACCCTTACTCACACTACTACAGAAAATTAGATTGGAGCAAGATTCTAAATTTGGGTGCCTACGACAGCACCACCAATACTTAAAACAAGAAAATAGAAATTTTGAAGACTTAAAAGACATGCTTCAGAGCAAACAAAAACATCTTCAGAGTCATCATAATGTACTTTGGAGTAAATTGGAAAGCTTTGGAGTCATCTCAGCGTGCTTAGGAGTAAATAGACAAAGCTTCGGAGTCATCACGATATGGTTCAGAGATAACCAAAACAAGTGTTGGAGTCTTCATAGCATGCTTCAGAGCTAATTGAAAAGCTTCAGAATTTTTATAGCATGCTTCGGAGTCATCACAAGCACACTTTGGAGTTAGCAGGAAAGCTTCGGATTCATCATAGCAAGCTTCGGAATTGTTACAATATGCTTTAGAGTCATCATGAATGCTTCAAAGTTGTCACAGTAAACTTCAGAATCAACAAGAGACATTTTGGAGTTTATTAGGTAAGCTTCGGAGTTATGAATATGTACTTTGGAGTTAATCAATCATGTTTCAAAGTAATTCAAATAGGCTTCAAAATTTACTAGACTTACTTCAGAGCCCTCAAAACCTTACTTCAAAGTCAGCAAGCAAGCTTTGGAGTCATCAAACAATACTTCAAAATTCACCTTTCTAAAGCATTAAAGTTCAGAAAATCCAAACTTCTCTCTACAAAGGTCTATCGGAATTAAAAAGGCTTATTGTCATTTTAGAAAATCTAAAGTAAACTAATTAGAGCATCCAAAATCATTCAAGATGTCATTTGTTCACTCATCTCTTTGGAGTAACTGAAGAAGTAACTTTGGAGCACCCAATATGAATGTGAACGTTAAGAAAAGTTAGTAAAAAAGTTACAAACCGATACTAGATATGTAAGGTGAAGAGAAATATTTTTGAACATTTGAAAGTCTACCAATGATAGCAACAGAAAAATCTCTCCTAGCCTATAAAAAAGGGATTAAGATGCAAAAGAAAATAACTACTGATCATATTGAATATATGAGAAAACATAAGAAGAAAAAGTTTTTGAGCACTCAAAATCTTCCTTCAACATTCAACTCCAATGGCTACATCTTCGTTAGAGCTCTTAAAGTTTGAATCACTTCTCAATTAAGGAGTTTGAATCTTTTACTCTTATTGCTTATTCATTTACTTAAAGTTCAAAATTTTTGGTATAAGTCTTCCTAGTTAAGAGGCATTAATCGGTACACCTCGTTTTAGTATCTGATAACACAAGTAGAGTGCTTGGTGTTTATACATTGAGATAAGCAAGTAGAAAACTTGCTGAAAGGGTACAAGTTTGTTTATAAGCTTTGAAAAGCAACAAGTTATAAAAGTTTCTAGTTAGCTTGAAAAACCAGTAAGTTGGTTAGTGAGCTTGTTTGAATAACCAACATGTATTTGATTAGGTTGATCAAGGTATTAGTGGAACCTGAGATCATTAGAGGAGACTAACTTAGAGAAGTGGAGTAGGAACCCAAAAAACGCCAAACCACTATAAAAATCTTATGCTTTGTGTTTTGCAATTTATTCTTTTTATTCATTTAGCACATGGATCATTTGATTTGTCCACAAGTTTTAAAAGCTCAATTCACCCTGCCCTCTTTAGCTACCATTGTGCAAGGGACTAATAAGTGGTATCAGAGCAGGCTTCACTAGTTAAATTTTGATTACCAGTATATTAACTTGTGAAGAGATTCAAATGACTGATATGTTCTACAATACATTTGCTGAAGGACAATCTACTTCCAGACCCCCTTTATTTGATGGAACTAATTATAGGTATTGGAAAATAAAAGTGCAAATTTTCTTGACTTTCACAAATTACCAGTTGTGGCTTGTAGTGAAAAATGGAAAGAATGTCACTAACACTGAAGACAAATACACTCAAGAAGATATACAAGCAGTAGAATGTGATACCTAGACATTGGATGCCCAAAGTAACTACCATACAAGAAGCAAAAGATCTAAGAAAGGTGACAGTAGAAGAACTTATGGGATCACTCATGACCCATGAGGTCCTGATGAAACAAAAAGCTCCAAATGAAGTCAAAGGTAAGAAAATAATAGCTTTATAAGTAGAATTAGAAAATAAAGAATCTTCAGAAGAAGCCTCAACCAGTGAAGATGATGAGGATATGGCAATGAGAACAAGAAGATTAAAAAAAATGCTCAAGAAGAAAAAATTTGGAAACAATTCCAAGAACTTCAAAAACAAAGATAAGAAAAGGGAAGTTCCAATTTGTTACAATTGTAGCAAGCTTGGGTATGAAATTTGACTACCCGGAACTAGATAAAAAGCAAGGAGATAAGAAGAAAAGGTATAACTCTAACTTTGACGAAAAGAATATTTCTAATAGCAAAAAATTTAGAAAGAAGAAGAAAGCTATGTCTACATGGGAAATGCTGGAAAACATGATGTAAGAAAGCTCGAGTGAAGAAGAAGAAGAAAATGAAGCTCAATTCAGCTTACTCAGCTCTAAAGAAAAGGATCAAGAAGAGTATCATACAGCAATAAGGTTTATGGCCATCCACACTGATGAGGTAAACTCGAAATCCAAAATCTCTGATATTGAAGAATTTTTAGAAGAATTATATTTACATTTCAAAACATTAAAAGCTAAACACAAGGAAATTAAAAGAGAACTTGAAAGAAAAATTAATGAATGCTCCAAATTAAAAAAAGAAAATACATTGCTCAAAACTAATCAAAATACAAATATAGAACTTGAGCAAATTAAAGTAGAAAATCATGCTCTTAGAAGAACCTTAACCACTGCCTTATTTAAACTTAAAAGAAAGAAAGATATAGGAAACCAAAGAAAGAAAAATCATAAAAGAAAACTAGAACCCAAACATAATATGATTTGGATTCATTAAATAGTTGCTAAATTTGTAAATGCAATTATATATCTAGAAAATAAATTAGTAGCATCTAAAAAATAATGGGTACCAAAATATTCTGCTACTAACCCACCTGGACCCATTCCTAAATGGGTACAAAAATTTATAGCTTAATTTCATTGCAGGTGTGTTTGAGAGCCACAGAGAATAGCAAGTGGTGCATTGATAGTAGTTGCTCAAGACACATGACAGGAGAAAGGGAGCTGTTCACAAAACTAAAAGCTAAAAAAGGAGGAACAGTTACCTTTAGGGATAATAGAAAAGGTAGAGTGGTTGGAATTAATAAAATTGGCTGACCTCCCTCTATTAAACTTTCAAATGTTTTACTAGTAGAAGGATTAAAACATAATCTTTTGAGTGTATGTCAATTCTATGATAATGTTTACAAAGTTGTGTTTGAATCTCATACTTGTTCAATACTAGATAGTCTAAATTCAGTTGTAGTACTTGGAAAGAGGCATGGAAATATATATTTGGTGGATTTATATGATATTCAAGTCAAATGTCTTATTGTAAATGACAACGAACCCATGTTGTGGCATAGAAGGATAGGACATGCCAACAAAAATCTAATTGAAAGATTATATAATAAAGATCTAGTTGTTGGCTTACCTAAACTCAAATTTGACAATGACAATAAGTTATATGATGCTTGCATAAAAGGCAAGTAAGTAAAAGAATCATTCAAATCAAGTAAAGAAGTATACACAACTAAACCCCTTCAGTTCTACAAATGGATTTGGTTGAACCAACAAGAACAAGAAGCCTTGGAGGGAAATATTATGCATATGTCATTGTAGATGACTTAGTAGATTTACCTAGGTAATGTTTCTAACATCCAAAGATAAAGCTTTTTTATTTTTTAAGGTATTTTCCAAATGTGTATAGAATGAACAAAGCTCTCATATAGTTACCACAAGGAATAATCATGGTGGAGAGTTTGAAAATCACAGATTCATTGATTTCTATAAAAGTAATGAAATTCTTCAAACTTTCTTTGCACGAAGAACACCCCAACAAAATGGACCAGCTAAAAGGAAAAATAGATCTTTACAAATGATTGTAAGGACAACGTTGAGTGAATACAGCCATCCATAGTATTTTAGGCTAAAGCAATGAACACAACCTGTTATATTATTAACAGAATCTTTGCTAGATCCATACTTAACAAAACTCCATTTGAATTATACTATGGCAAGAAGCTAAATATTTCATATTTTCATACTTTTGGTTATAAGTACTTTATTCTTAACAATGGCAAAGAAAATTATCATAAATTTGAAAAAAAATCTGATAAAGGCGTTTTTCTTGGTTATTCCATTATTAGTAAGGCATTTAAAGTCTACAATCTGAGAAATAAGAATATAGAGGAATCTATTCATGTAAAGTTTGATGAAAGTACTAATTCTTCTGGGAGGACAAGTGATTTTGATGATGAGACAGGTGAACTAATAACTTCAGTTGAGAAAATAAAAATATAAGACAAAGGAGAACCTTCCCAATCAGAAACACAAATGGAAGAAGAAGAAACAAACAATAGACCATCCATCAGTGAGATAAACAATGAAGGTAACAATATTTTTCCCAAAGATTGAAGACTCATGTATGATCGCCCTGAAAGTTAGATAATTGGTGATGTATATGACAAATTCAGAACTAGATCTTTTTATCATCAAATATGTGGCAATTTTGCTTTTATTTCTCAATTAAAACCAACTTGCATAGAAGAAGCCTTAGATGACAAAAAACTGGTTTTAGCTATACAAGAAGAATTAGACCAATTCATAAGAAATAATGTGTAAATTATTGTTCCAAAACCAAACCATCAATCTGCTTTAGGAACTAAATGGGTCTTTAGGAACAAATTAGATGAATTTGGAATTATAGTAAGAAATAAAGCAAGATTAGTAGCACAAGGGTATGTCAGGAGCAAGGTATCAATTTTGAAGAATCATATCCTCTTGTTGCAAGAATAGAAGCTATTAGAATGCTTCTTGCCTTTGCATCCTTTATGGTTTTCAAGTTATATCAGATGGATGTAAAAATGCATTCTTAAATGAATTTATTAATGAAGAGGTCTATGTAGAACAACCAGCTAGGTTTAAAGATCCTCATAACCCAAATCATATATTCAAACTTAAGAAAGCTCTCTATGGTTTAAAATAAGCTTCCAGGGCCTGGTATGAAAGGTAATGCAGATTTCTCATTAAGAAAGATTTTCAAGAGGCAAATTTGATACTACTCTCTTCATTAAGCATGCAACAAAAATTATTCTCATAGTTCAAGTTTATGTTAATGATATAGTATTTGGTGCAACTAATGAAAATCTTTGCAAAGAATTTTCCAAGAAAATGCAGGGAGAATTTGAAATGAGCCTGATAGGTGAACTCAACTTCTTCTTGGGACTGGAAATTAAACAAATGAAAGAAGGAATATTCATTCACCAAGCCAAACACACAAAAGAATTGCTAAATAAATTCAACATTGAAGATGGGAAAAGGTATGCAACGCCTGTGAGTACATCAATAAAAATGGACAAAGATGAAAAAGGTAAGTCTATTTGCCAAAAACTTTATAGAAGCATGATAGGATCTCTACCATATTTAACTGCTATTAGACCTGACATAATGTTTAGCGTATACGTTTGTGCTAGATTCCAATCAGAACCAAAAGAGTCACATCTTATTACTATAAAAAAAATATTTAGATATCTTTTAGATACACCTAATCTTGGATTATGGCATCCAAAAGGTTCAGATTTTAATTTAATGAGTTACTCAGATGCAGATTTTGCTCGATATAAAGTAGAAAGATTACCTCAGGATTTTGCCAATTTCTAGGAAGCATGATTATCTCATTGTTCTCTAAGAAACAAATATCAGTTGCATTATCAACTGCTAAGGTTGAATATGTAGCAACAGGTAGTTATTGTGCACAAATCCTATGAATGAAACAACAATTAAAAGATTTTGGCCTTAATTTTGTTGATATATCTATCAAATGTGATAACACTAGTGCTATAAATTTGACCAAGAATCCAGTATTACAATCTAGAACTAAGGATATAAAAATCAGACATCATTTTATTAGGGACCATGTTCAAAACCATGACATTTGCTTAGAATTTGTCCCAATAGAAAATCAGCTAGCAGATATTTTTATAAAACCACTACTAAAAGAAAGATTTAATATGATAAGAAGAGAACTAGGCATTCTAGATCCTAATGCATAAAATGCTTAATTTATCAAACAAATTAGCCATTTTGTGTTCTCATCTGTGTATAACATAAAACAAAATACATTATTACCTTTTGTTTTCTAAGAAATGTATTAATACATAGTTAATTATCTATCTTGGTAATGATTCCTAAACAAACATGAATTAATTATTAATATATAAAATTTAAAATATAAAACTCCAAAAAATTCTTTTATAAAGTTTCAGAGTTTAAGTCAATCTTTATACTTCATAGCCTCCGAAGCGTACTATAGAGGCTCCAAAGAACAAAACAAAAACCTTTGAAGCTTTCAAAAATATCATTTTGGAACATCCAAAGATCGACAAAAGCTTTCGAAGTAATGTTTTGGAATATCGAAAACTACAAACAGACTTGTTACCTCCAAAGGATATCTTTCAGAGCATCCAAAACTGAAACACATTAGTGTTTTGGAGAATATGTAAATCAAATGACTAAATCCGAAAGAACTTAATTCATTTAAGTGCTTAAAACCTCTCTAAAAACCTAAGCCCTTCTTCTCTGAACTCTCAAAACCCCTCTTTCAGAGAAGACTCTCCATCTTCCCGCTCCTTTTAAAACTCAGTCTCAACTCTCTCTATCTCCCTTCTTGCCTTCTCCAACATCTCTCCCAGAAATCCCATTTCCTTTCCAAAACCTAGAATTCTCGGTCGAAATAGCAAGAACAAAAGGAGCAGAAAAAAAGAAAGAAAGGAGATGACTTTTCACAGAGAAGAGGAACCAAAAAGGCAAGATGAGAAGTTGACATGCTTGAGGTAATCTTTCTAAATAGTTCATCTGACTACTCAAAATTTACAGAAAGATACAAGGATAGGAGAATAATAAGAGGGAAAATATTCAATTTTGAAGCCTTCAGTATGCAATTAGAAGTGTCTGAATGGTTGAAATACCAAGGTTGGGATGCAAATGTGAGTTACAGAGAGAGTCTATATCCTAGACTTGTAAGAGCACTAATTTGTAATCTCAACACTAAGATAGAAAAATCATAAATAGGAGAAACAGAAATTAAACTATCCATAGAGAGTTTAAAAAATTATTTCAATTCTTTGAAGAAGAAGAAGAGATTGTGTGGCCTTTTAGAGCAATACTATTCTTAGATTTAGCAAAAATCGAGATAGATGAAAAGGAAAATTATCTTCATGCTAGTCATTTGAATGCAAATCTCAAGCTAGCATATCTTGTTGTTATGAACAATGTGTATCCTAGAAGAGGAGCTATGGGTGATATATCTGAGAAAGATGCCAAAATTATATGAACATTGAAGAATAGAAGAAAACTGAATCTAGCCAGACTGATGGTAGATCACATTCACTTGATCAAGAGCACCACAAGGTTTTCCTTACCTTGTGGAATGACTCTAACCAAGCTGATGAGGGAAGTAGGAGTAGATTTCTCAATTGAAAATGAAGAGCTTCCAAGAAACACAGACACATTGGATGAAAAATCTCTGAAAAAATGAGCTTTAAGCCAACTGCACAAGGTTGGATCACTTAAAAACTAATAAAAGAAACTCAATTAAAGGGATCTAAAATTGATAAAAGTCCAAAAAGAGGAGATTGTCACAGAATAGATTACTGTACCAAGGTAAGAACTCTACTCACATGAAGAAGAAGAAGCAACAAAAAAACAAGATTTGATGAGTCCACTAGTAGAAACAAGAGAGGAATTCTTCAGCAAAGAAGGTCAATCAGAAGCTGAGAGAATTGAAGAAGTTCTAAGAGAGGAGTAAAGAACTATCATAGAAGAACCATTGGAAGAAATTTTGAGAGAAAATGTATCTGAAGAAATAGCAGTAGCATCCATGCCATCAAAAACTCCTATAAGATCTCCTTCACCCATTAGACACACTCATACTCATCAACTATCTACCTCATCAATTCCCTCTACACAACCTATCTCAACGAACCTAGATGATAGAATAACAATGATTGAACACTACATGTCCATTCTAGCTCTCCAAATGAATAGGATAGGTCATAATCTTCCCACTGCCATGTCATCTATGATCTTGACAACTGATAAGATTGACCAGAGACTTAATTCTCTACAAGCTCTAGAAAAATCATTCAGAGGTCAAGTCTATAATCCTCATTTCTCACACCTCATCCTCATTTGTCTCCACCTCTAACTCACTTTCCATCACCTCCACATTACTTCTCTCTAGTTAGAACCAACTCCCCTATCATAGTAATGTCTTCACCCACACACTCCTCTCATCCATCCTCTCCTGCGGATCCAGAGGTTGCTCAACCTGAGAGTGAACCTACTGAAATTGCATCTTCCTCACTTCCAACACAACCTCCCTCAGTTTCAACTTTTGAAGTAAATCCATGTTGAACAATTGTTAGATATGGCAAATACTTCACAATACCAATTCATAGAATCTATTTTCCTCCTCCAAGGCAAACAATATGGCTGGAATGAACCTGGCTTGATCTCATAAATTAGGAGAAGTAATCTTTGAATGGATTATGGACCTTCCATCAGAATGGAACACACCCTCAATTCTTCTAGAGTAGAAACAACCTCCCACTCCTCCAAAAACTCCACCACAAAGTCCTTTACACTCTCCTCCAACTGTTGTTAATAATCCTGATATTCTTCTCCATGTATTCAATCATTTTAGGATGACTTTTTATGAGTTTGAGAATAAATCCAAAATCAATTCTGAAGTTGCTACAATGTTACTCCCTCAGTCTATCATTCTAACTCCTTAAGAATTTCCATTCTCAAAACTTGAGGATCCTAACATTCTACATAGGATTCAATTTCTCCCAAATCCTCCATTGATTCCTAAGGGCCACAAAATCCAAATTCATGATAGAGAGTCAATTATTCAAAATTACTCTAAGAAACTTCTTCAGGTGCTTCCAATGTCAAAACCTCTTAGAAAGGAGTTTCCATTCTCCCTCGGGTTCTCATAAACTCTTTATTCTCACTAAGGAAGAATTCACTTTCTACAACAATGCCAACCTAGAGGCTATTGCTAATAATCTCCCTCTCCCATCTCCTTAGCTTTCAGATCCTTTTGTCTAAGATAAGATAAGGCAGACATAGCCTCAACCATTTTCCTCCAATGAACCTATTCCACCCTCTTCATCCAAAGCCAAAAATCCTAGAAGACCACCTTCTTCCACTACCAAAATCCCTGTTATCCCAAAACCACCTTTCGTCCCAAAGCCATCACCCTCTACTCCCTCATCTCAGCCACCTAGTTCTAAACCTAAGAGGAAGCCAAGAATTCCACCTCCCAAAGAACACAAAAAGGCTCATCTTGAAAGAATAACCATGTAGTATTAGGAGTATACAGCTAGGATGAATGCAAACACAGAAAGTCTCTTGAAAGAGCTTCCTGTAGTCTTTCCTGAACTGCTAGATCCAAAGTTTTGAGAAAGAATTGATTTTATCTACTTATCAAGCTATGGAACTACAACTTATATACATTAACCTCCTATAGCAGTTCTAAAGGATCTATTTTTCTTACCATCTCCTCCAACAAAAAGACCTAGAACATCCAAGCCCTTTACTACACCATCATCCTATCAAACCAAGCTACCTCTTCCACCTCTCAAATATATCTTTCTCAAGACCTACCAGAGAAAACCCAAACCACCAAAATAATACTATTGCCTTTTACATTTTTTTCTCTAATGTAACTTTTGATCAAACATTTTTGTCATTTCTCTGATATATATACATTGTATCTGAAAATTTTTTATCGATGATGAGTTCAATATGTGAATTTTTTTTCTATGAATATTACTTTTTTTCACCTTTTTTATTATGAAAAAAGGGGGAGAATATGTGAACGTATAAATAGGGAGAAAATAGCATGTATAAACTTATACAAATGAAAATTTTTGTTGTATGAAATACAATTATAATAAAGTGCATCAATTCAAGGGGAGCTACATAAAATTAGTCAATAGAAATTTTATTAAAATATCTGCAAATTAAGTTACTTAAGTTTATTGTTAGAAAACTTTTGAAAGGTATTTCACTCACTGTTTTGTCATCATCAAAAAGGGGAAGAATGTTGAACATACTATCTAGCTTGATTTTAATGATGAAAATTCTTAACCAAGTACACTTTTATGATAACCAAAATAAGCAAAGACATGAGTGAAACATTAAGCTACTAATAATTTGTTCTCAAGTATGTTAGAGAAATATTAACTTATACTCAACTTGAGAATAATTTTTATGATAATAAAAGGAAGAAAAAAGTAAATTATCTTTTAAAAATAAGTATATAAATTTTATATATACTTAAAATAAGAAAAAAAATTTAAAGATTTAAAGACATGCTTTGGAGCAAACAGAAACATCTTTGGAGTCATCACAATGCACTTTAGAGTAAATTAGAATGCTTCAGAGTCATCTTAGTTCAGAGATAACCAAAACAAATGTCGGAGTCTTCACAGCATGTTTCAGAGCTAATTGAAAAGCTTTGGAGTTTTCACAGAGTGCTTTGGAGTCATCATAAGCACACTTTGGAGTTAGTAGGAAAGCTTCGGATTCGTCATAGCAAGCTTCAGAATCGTTACAATACACTTTAGAGTTGTCATGAAAGCTTTGAAGTTGTCACAATAAACTTTGGAATCAACAAGTGACATTTCGGAGTTTATCAGGAAAGCTTCAGAGTTATGAATATGTACTTCAGAGTTAATCAGTCACATTTCAGAGTAATTCAAACATGCTTTGAAATTTATCAGACTTGCTTCGGAGTCCTCAAAACCTTACTTTAGAGTCAGCAAGCAAGCTTCAGAGTCATTGAACAATACTTTGAAATTCACCTTTCTGAAGCATTAAAAGTTCAGAAAATCCAAACTCCTCTCTATAAAGGTCAATTGCAATTAAAAAGGCTTTCTATCATTTTGGAAAATCTGAATTAAACTAATCAGAGCATCCAAAATCATTCAAGACATCATCTGTTCATTTGTCTCTTCAGAAAGTAACTTCGGAGCACCTGATAAGAATGTGAATGTTAAGAAACGTCAGCGACAAAGTTACAGACCAATACAAGATTGCTACAAAGTTAGACATCAGACAAAGTGTAAGGTGAAAAAAATTATTTTTGAACATTTGAAATTGTGCCAATGACAGTAATGGAAAAATCTCTCCTAGCTTAAAAAAGAGGGATTCAAATGCAAAAGAAAATAATTACTAATCATATTGAATATACGAGAAAATACAAGAAGAAAAAGCTTTTGAGTATTCAAAATCTTCCATCAAAGTTCAACTCCAATAGTAACAACTTTGTCAAAGATCTTAAAGTTTGAATTGCTTCTCAATTAAGGAGTTTGAATCTTTTATTCTTATTGCTTATTCATTTACTTAAAGTTCAAATTTTATGTATAAGTTTGCCTAATTAAGAGGCAATAATCTGTACACCTCGTTTTAGTATCTGGTAACATAAGCAAAGTGCTTGGTGTTTATGTATTGAGATAAGCAAGTAGAAAACTCGCTGAAAGGGTACAATTTCGTTGGTGAGCTTTGAAAACCAACAAGTTGTAAAAGTTTCTAGTTAGCTTGGAGAACTAGTAAGTTGGTTGGTGAGCTTGTTGGAAAACCATTGTATATTTGATCAGGTTTATCAAGGTATTAGTGGAACCTGAGATCCGTAGAGGAGACTAACTTAGAGAAGTAGAGTAGGAACCCAGGAAGGGCCAAACCACTATAAAAATCTTGTGTTGGATATTGTGTAATTTATTCTATTTATTCACTCAACACTTGGATTATTTGATTTAGCCAAAAGTTTTAAAGGCTCAATTTACCCCTCCTCTTGAGCTACAATTGTGCAAGGGATCAACAAAATAATCCTAAATTTATTTGGAAAATCAAAAGCTAAGAATTTTAACAAGAGGTATAAGTAAACAAACTTTGGTGAAAAGAAATCAAGATAAAGAAGCTCTAGAGGATCAATTTCACTTTTATTTTAATCATGGTGTTTTCAAATTATTATATATTGATCATTCTATTAGTTTATCTATCCTAGTTTTTGTATTTTCCTCTTAAACAACTTTTAACCTTCATTTTGTCATTCCCTTAGCCTCTTTTTTTAATGTTTTACTTCACTTTTCTCCAGCTTCTATTGTCCTAAAAATACACACAAACAAACATGAATTTCACATAAAATTCTCAAGAACCAATCGAATGATAAGCTCAAACAATACTTATAATTAACTTATCAAGAATCATTAACCTCATTAAATTGCTTATGTAGTGCTTATTTTCAACCTTTGGTAGTAATAAGTTCTTATTCCTCAAAACAGAATTGATCTTTAAAATTTTTTCTTTGCTGCTCTAACAACATGTTACAACCTAAGGCTAGAATAATGATTTTTGCGGTATTATAAGTCCAGCTGTGATTAATCCCAAGATCTATTACACCTTAGATGAAACATAATATTAGAAAAGTCATGCACAAAATGAACCAAACATGCCCCACTTTATTTAATAACCAATCTAATACATATAATCTATATATGTGGTTAATAATGCTTATTACATCTAGTTTAAAATGGGGAAAGTAAATAAATATAGAAAATAATTTCTTTAATTTACCACAAATATCTGCAATAATCCCCCCACTTAATTTGGTAGTTGATAAGTGAATTTTATTTACCTATATTAGGTATATTTTGAGCTTCTTATTAGATTTTTTCTTGAGAATTTCATGTGGATTTTATGTGTGTTTGTGTGTTATATGTAGGGCAATAGAAGTTGAAGAAAATTGGAGCAAAACAAAGCATACAAGAGGATAACAAGTGATGCAATTTGGGCATGAATTGAAAATGAAAAAATTGTGGCTGAAAACACTATTGGGAGCTACAATGCTCAGGTTGTTGGAACATGGAGATATTGGATGCAATGTGGATAGAGATTTGGGTGTTATAGCACCCAAATGAGTTAGGTATGAAGAGAGATGTTAATTTTGGAAAGATTGTTTTATGCGTGCAAAGGGGGATCTCTAATCCATAAAAGGGGTTAGATTAACCCTAATTTAGGGTTAATATAAAAGGAAATGAGTTGCCAAAGAGAGGGAGAACATGACCTAGCAAGATAGAGAGTTTTTGAGGCAAAGAGAAGACTTGGAAGGGAGATTGTTATGAAGAGAAGAGAGTGTTACTAGGAGATTCGCACATCAATTCTTAATGCTTTCTCAATTCTTTTTCTTTCCTTAATCATATTTAAGACAATGTTTATGATTTCTCTTAGTTTCATTATGAGCTAAACTCTTTGTTCTAGGGCAACTATGTAGCCGGATTATGAATATTTAATTTATTCAGTTTAATTCAATTTGATGTTTATTCAGTATCTATTTTGAGTGTTTAATCTGAGTTTAATGCTTGAGAAAGTACATTAGCCCTTTCTACATGATCTATGATTTAAGTTGAGGTTGAGAAGCAATAATTGAATTAGACCATGAATAAATACCATAAGATTGTCATGAGTTAGAGGTATCCATGAGGCTTATGTAACAACATAAATTTATTTTTCTTAATGCATCTTGTTAAGTTTAGAATTTTTGCAAAGATGTAGGAAATTTGCTAACCTAGATATATTGTTATTGCTTGAGAAAGATTAATAATTAAAATAGAGAAATTTGTTATTAAAATAGGAATAAAAATTGACTGATTAAATTGAGTGAAATCGAAAAGGATTAATCCGGTAAACTTGGAAACCCTAGATGTCTTAATCATTGATTCTCTACTTGTTTATATTTGAATTCTTGTTAATTTTCATTAAGTTTAGATATTTTCTTCCTTATTTACATCATTCGACTGTTCAAATAGAATTTAGGGTTGGGAATGATATTTTAGTTTCACTTTATTATTTGTTGATGACACATGTACTTGCATTAGGGAAATCCAAAAAAGCCTTTGGTGCTATTGATGGGGACTATTGTGCTTTTATCAATATCAAAATAAATAACTCTAGTTTCACTTTGAGTTTTATTTTTTTAGTTTTATTATTCATTGTCATTTTTATGTCTTAATTCGCAGGCTTTTCCTTATGTGTATGCTAAGGTCTTGGAGCAACAATTTAATCCCTTTTAATTTTAAGATAGAATACACTCTTTGAAGGACAAGAAGAGAGAAAAGAGAGGCTACCATCTAGTTGGAAGACACCATGGATGATCTTGGTGAAGTTACAAATGAGACCAACCCACTGACATCTTTCAGGGATTATGCATTGCTATATGTAATTGAGATTCAATCTATGATTGGAAGGCCAGTTACTAGTGTAAACAATTTTAAGGTGAAGCCAATGACACTGTAGATGATTCAAGTGATTCAATTCACAAGGTTGCCCACTTAAGATCCCAATTCTCACATAGCTAACTTTCTGGAGATTTGTGACACTATCAAATATAATGGTGTCTCAGATGATGCCCTTCACCTTTGTCTATTCCTTTTCTCTCTAATGAATAGAGGGAAAAACTAGTTGAATTCTCTACTTATGGATTCCATCACTAGTTGGAAGGATTTGGTACAAAAGTTTCTTTCTAAATTTTCCCTTCAGCAAAAACAACAAAGATGCAGATAAAAAGATAAACAATTTCATTCAGAATGAATGTGAAACTCTATATGATGCTTGGGAGAGGTACAAGGAGCTACTGAGAAAGTGTCCACATCATGGGTTGCCTAAGTGGATACAAGTGTACAATTTCTACAATGGATTGATTGGCACTGTAAGTACTTTGATTAATGCATCTAAAGGTGGAGCATTGATGAAGAATACAAAGGATGAGGCATACAAGTTGCTGGAGGATATGGCTACAAATAATTTTTAGTAGCCAAGTGAAAGGGTTATGACAAAGAAAATAGTGAGAGTCTATGAAATTGATACTATATCTACGTTGACCGCTCAAGTTGCAACTCTCACGAAGCAAATTCAAAATAATCAAGTGGAAATTAATGCTATTTTATGATTTTTGTCATGGTAATCATCCTAGTGCAGAATGCCAAGCTAAAAATCCATTCCTGCAACCTCAACAAGAGCAAGTACAATTTGTTAGAAATTTCAACTGGCAGTTGAACAACCCATACTCCAACACATACAATCTAGGATGGTGCAATCATCCAAACTTTTCATGGAGAAATTAATAGAATATGGGGCAATCTCAACAAGGATTTCAATAGCAAGAAAAGCAAAAGACAGATTTGGAAGCTACTCTAACTCAATTGGCCAACAATATAAACAAGTTCATGGATGAGACAAGAATAAATTTTCAGAACCAATCCACTTAGATTCGGAACTTGGAAGCTCAAATTTCTTAGATGGACAATATATACAATGGTCACGTACAGGGTAATCTACCTAGCAATACCAAAAGTTAATCCAAGAGAACAATGCAAGACAATCACCTTGAAAAGTAGGAAAGAGCTGGAGACTCCTTCAAGTGACAACAAACTAAGCCAGAAGATCAAGAACAAGTGGAAGTTCTTCCTGAAACCCGACCAATACCTCGTCAACAATGCATAGTGAGTATACCTTTTCCTTAGTGCCTCAAGAAGAGTAAACTTGATAAGCAATTTGCCAAATTTCTTGACGTCTTCAAAAAGCTTCTCATCAACATTCCATTCACAGATGCACTTGAACAAATGTTGAGTAATGCGAAGTTCATGAAGGACATCCTATCAAACAAAAGGAACTTAGAGGAATATGAGACTATCACCCTTGCTGAAAAGTATAGTGCTATTATTCAGAGGAAGTTGCCTCCAAAGTGCAAAGATCTAGGGAGTTTCGCCATTCCAAGTGCTATTGGAAATTCTGTATTTGAAAAGGCATTAATCTTATGCTGTTGTCAATTTATAGGAAGCTTTAATTGGGTGAAGTTAGACCCACCACCATTTCTTTATAGTTGGTTGATAGGGTCATCAAGCATCCAAGGGGCACCATTGAAGATGTACTTGTAAAGAGTAACAAGTTCATATTTTCAGCGGATTTTGTGGTGCTAGATATGGAGGAAGACAAAGATGTCCCTATCATATTTGGGAGACATTTCTTGGCAACTAGATGAGCATTGAAAGATGTCCAAAAGGGTGAATTAAAACTTTTGGAATATGAAAAAGAGGTAATTTTTAATGTTTTAATGCAATCAAGTATCCAGGAGCTAGTGTAACAAGATAAAAAGAGGATCAGAGAAAAATGAAATAAAGTATTGTTGGAATGAATGAATAATTTCCATTTTATTGAAGTCCTCGATTAATTATACTCATTATATGTACATTAAAAATTACATATTCACATCCCATACCCCAAATGGTCCTAATTATATCTCTTCTTATAGCCTTAAGAAGCCTAAGAAGGATGGTGACTTTGACTGAGTTATAATAAGAATTGACTCTGTGAGTCATAACTCAGTGACTCGGTAACCTAACTATCTCATATTCCTGAGAGAA
Organism: Pouteria campechiana; assembly: GCA_036873735.1. NCBI lineage: Eukaryota > Viridiplantae > Streptophyta > Magnoliopsida > Ericales > Sapotaceae > Pouteria > Pouteria campechiana. The sequence goes on from JAYJMB010015779.1 coordinate 16,638, forward strand.
GCTTAGGAAGATTGGGACCAAGTAAATTGGACATTTTGACTTGATGAGTGGTGACTCAGTAACTTGGTAACTCGGTAACTCGGCTATCTCATATTTTGGAGAGAACCTAGGAAGATAGGGACCAAGTAAACTAGCAATTTTAACCCAATGAGTGATGACTTAGTGAGGGCTCAACTCTCTCAATTATCCATGAGAATATTAGGAAAAGCGAGACTAGGTTGATTGAGTTTGACTCAGTGAATCATGCTTTGATTACTTAGCGAGTGGCTTAGCTCTCCCATTTGCCCGTGAGACGCTTAAGAAGAGCTAGACTAGGTTGACTTGGTTTGACTTAGTGAATCATGCTTGGATGGCTCAATGAGTGGCTTAGCTCTCTCATTTATCCATGCGAAGCTTAGGAAAAGTGGGACTAGGTTGAATGGATTTTGACTTAGTGAATCACTCTTGGATGACTTAGCAAGTGGTTGATCTTTCTCATTTGTCCGTGAGAAGCTTAGGAAAAGCGAAACCAAGTTAACTAGGTTTTAACTCAGTGAATCATACTTGGATGACTTAGTAAGTGGCTCAGGTCTCCTATTTGTCTGAGAGAAGCTTAGGAAAAGCAGGACCAGGTTGATTGGATTTGGTTGATTGAAGTGGTTTTCTAGGGTTTAACTTAGTAAGTCATGACTCAGTCACTCTATGACTCGGTCATAAACTTAGATAGTGGGGTGATTAGATGAGTGGTGTTTTTCAATATCCCATGAAAAACTAAAAGTGGATGATCTCTACCATTTAATCTATGAGAGATCGTAGAGATAGGTTGTATGAATTAAGCTTAATTACACTTTGAGATAATTAAGCCTAATCATGATTAGCACTAATAATAGTGGTTAGTGCTAATGATAGTCTCTAATTAGTTTAAGATAATGGGTAGGGTATATGTCATCATCTCTCTGATTCTATGAGTTATTTCCCTGGTAGCTCTGCCATTTATGGGGTTTAATTAGTGATTTTAATAGGTTTTAGTGGGTTTTAACTCTCTAGAATTACATCATCTCGCTATCCATTATAATTATATGGGATCCACCATTATCATAGCATGGGTGGGATCCATGTGTGTACCATAGTAGGGCCATGGCAGAGTACCCTCAAGTACCAAGAAAAATTACTAGTGGCCTTCAAGTGAGGCGCTTTCATGAACGATATCCATGAATTAAATGTTCAAGTTATGGTAGAGGCTATGTTTTGTTTAGATGAGAGTGGTCCACCTTTTGAGGTTCTGACTGGGAATCAATTAGAGGGGAGCACATATACAATTGCCCTCAACACTAATAGTCACCATATTGTAGTAATGGCCTCCCCCTCTACTCTTGGAGAGTTGCAACACATTGAAGTTGATGATAATACTTATGAGTCGGACATGGAGGTGGTGACATCCTGCTTTCATGTTTTGCCTGATGATGATTTCTTTCAAATGTTATCATCTGCTCGAATCAAGGCCACAAGAGACCTCTCTCGAGGATGAGGTGTTGACTCTCATGCAAGTATACATGATCACAAGTAATATAGATGAGGTAAGTTGAGTATCGTTCCCACAAGGAAGTAGGTTATTACACACTAAGTACCAAAATTGTATCAAATCAGTAATATTTGATTGAACAAAATTTAGTAGATGATGTAAGAACTAAATTTGAATAAACACTGAAGTTGACAAATTGTAAGAGAAAAAGAAGAAATATCAAAGGATGAAATGTCTAGGAATTCAACTTCACCTAGCAAATCCACTTGTATTGATGAATTGCATTGAGTAAATCATCATTCCTCTCATTGTCAATTGGGTGTACTAAAGTATCTACCACCCTTTCTCAAGTATTATGATAGGTGTGCCTATTAAAGTGATTTACTATATCTCCATGCAATTCTAAATTAATAAACCTATTTTGCTTAAGCATCTAACTGTAATATATGTGCTCGCAAACTCATATTCACACGGATTGCACATGTACAAAAGCTATCTTTAGACTTCATTGCATCACATGTTCTTCAAGTCAAGAGTCTATTCGTAATTCACCTCTCTCAAGTATAAATTAAGAATCTCAGCTCATGCACATGATAGCCAAGCATATACATGCATTAACCTTAGAAAAGAAGAAATAATGAGGAAGAAAATAATTTAACTCAAAAATCGAACATTAACATAAGCTTCATTATTAGGATCCATTTATTCCTAGATAATAGAAATTTAAAACATGATATTTGAACTAAAACCAACTAAGTAATTGATAAACATCATCATAATCCAATATTGAATGTTGATTCAAAAATAAAAGATGAACTAGAAAGAAAATAGAATATTCAGGTTGCAATGGCTTTCTCCAATGATCTTTTGCTCTAAACTCTTCTCCTCGTCTAACTCTCTGTCTATGCTCCACTCTCATCCCCCGATCTAAACTCCTTGGTGTCCTTAAATAATCTAAGTAGCTGGGTCTTAATAGAATTCCTCCACAAATTGCAATTCCTTTATGCACCAAAATCATCTTTAAAAAATAACTTTGTATTTTTTATCCAAAAAGATTGTTTTCATATGTAAGAAAAGTTCCAATAATAGATAGCATTGTTGTGTCACTGATTTTCAAATATACCTTCAGTAAATTGTAACAACTTTTAAAAATTTTAGCAATGTATATAAAGGAAATTGCTTCAAAAATATCTCAAATGATTACAATTGCTAATCATTGTGGTACTTCATTGCTAAAATATGTTGATGATTATAGTTTGGACAGCAGCATCTAATGCATGGAAAAATAACTAAATTTGTGTACTTTCAATCAAGGCATTGATTTCAAACATTATTTCTTATTAGGCTACTTTGGAGGCATGAAAATCAGGCAGAAATTTGAATTCTTATTTTAGAGTTCTCTGCAATGAACTTCAAAGAAAAACTCATATCTTTGGAATTCTATGAAGTGAAGTTCAGAGAAAAAATCGTCGCTTTGGAGTTCTCCAAAGTGAGCTTCGGAGTAAAAATCATTGCTTTAGAAACTTTTATTCTACTTTGGAGTTTTTTATTCTACTTTAGAGTTCTCTAAAGTGAACTTCGGATAAAAAAATCATTGCTTTAGAGTTCTTTGAAGTGAACTTTGAAGAAAAAATATGCTTCGGAGTTTTTGATGTTCTAAAGTAGTTTTAGTAGAATTATTATAACTTTCTCATATGAACTTTAATTAAGTGATTTTTATTGTATTGGATAGATAATTTTAAGATATATAACTTTCGTGTTAATCATATTTCTTGATTCTGCTTGTATTTTGATTCGTGGGTCCTTAAAGTACCACTTTTATATTGGTGAACTTCGGAGTAAAAATTCTGCTTTAGAGATTTCTAGAGAGAGTACCACTGTTTTAATCATAAATTTCTTGTATAAATACAAAATTGCTCCATTCATTTTGCATTGAATATATAATTTCATGAGATACAACTTTTATATTGAAGACTTTGTTTGAATCATCCATCTTCTATGAGTTGTAAATGCCTTTTGTTAAATGAAGTAGCAGAAGAATATGAAGCTCTAAACATAGTTACACTATTTTAGTCATAACTTTCTCATATAAATTTAGAATCATATAATTTTTGATGCATTAAAAATATAAGAATAAAGGCTAAAACTTTCATGTTGAACAGATTTTCCAAATATGCCTTCATCAGTCCAAGAATTTGCTTTAAAATAACATCATTTGTAATCTTTAGTTTCATTATATATATCAATAAAACAAACTTTGTTTAGTGCAATATCCACTAAAGAACATTAAAAGAAGATCTTAAACATGTGAATTTAGATATAAAAAATATGATAAATTATAAGCTTGTCAAATACCCCTAAACTTATCTTTTGATTATCCTCGAGCAAAATAACAATCTGAACTCATGAACCAATGAGGAAAATCTCTTTCAAACAATGAGTAACATGCCAGACAAATTACACATGTGCACGTATCTCATAAATCACTCAAGATACTTTTTAAGTAATCTCATAAAACCTACAGTTCATCAATCATTTCATGAAATGAAAATGTGTGTGTGCAATGTCAATTTCATACTGCATGCATGTTTTTCAGTCAACAATGTGAAAACCATTGATTTTCATGATCTTCACAAAACACTCCATAAGCTTACTTTTCATAATCCCTCTCTACTAATGTAGAAAAATTTGTTCACTTGGATTAATAGTTCTTTGTTAAGCTTGTAATGGGGCCTTGGGTTTAGCTAACAAGAAAAGGGAATAAGGATACACAAAGTAAGAGATCATATCTTTCTTTTACATGAATATTCAACCTCTTAACTTTTTGTTTAGGGTTTTATCTATTTTATGAGCTATATTACTACCATATCTTAGACTTATTTCTTTTACTTTCATTAGGATGTGATCCTCCCAACTATGGGCTATATTACTATCATATCTCCAAACTTATTTTTTGTTGAGTTTATAGAGATATGATCCCTCCAATTGAAGGATAAATCCTTATTAATTTCTTTCCTTTTGTCCTTTTTCCTATTCTTTTGGAATTCTTCTCTTTAACTCCCCCAAACTTATCTTCTTATGTACTCATGTACCTCTTTGCAATCTTGTGTTTAGAATACGTCACTTAATAGGTCAATCATGGTTTTTCAGGCTAAAAAGGGTTGAATGATGAGGTTAAAGAAAGAAAAATTGAATGGTAGTCTTTCGCATGCTTTGCATTTACTAGTAATAGTAAATATACTAGATTAGCTTGAAAGGCTCAAACTAATCAAAGAATGCCAAAATCATTTCCATCTAAATATGTTTACGAGGATTTCGCCTTTAGGAATAATCAAATAAGTTCTAGTATACTTGTGTCAACCAAAATATGTTACTGAATTCACAACATCATCATTGATCCACATACACTTTGTATGATCTTAACATAATGTGTTAATTAAAATTTTCATCATTCATAAAAAGGACTTATCATAAGAATCAATAAATCACAAGGTAGCACCTATCCTTCTTTCTCAATATTGTGCAATGGTAATAAGAAAACTCAGCATATGTCACTTGATCATTAAAAGAGAATCCATCCTATTTAGTTTCAGCAATGTAACATAATTTTCTCTTGGATTTCTTTATCTAAGTTATCAAAAGAGATGCTCATAGAGAACATTTATAACCAAATTTGAAAAAAAAATCCAAAACCGAATGCAAATATGAAATCTTAGTTGTAAATCTGAATGTAACTCTCCAGATACCCCCAAACTTAAATCAAACATTGTCCTCAATGTAAAATAATGAAAGAAGTTTAAGTTTAAGAGCTTCTATAAATAAAGTGCATTCCAATCCTCTTTTTCTAAAATTTATTGGCATCCTTTACAAATTTCTAACAATTTTGATACTTGACACATAATCTGCAATGTCATGAAACTTCTATGCTCAACTTGAAATCAAGTTCTTAATTTTGCAATAGAAACATCAAACTATAACTAAAGAATTTGTCCAAATGGATAAAACAAAATAAATAACTAAGCTAAATGTGAAGAGAATAAAGAAAGTTTAGATTGTCTATTTCTCGTGAATTCAACTTTCTCCTCTAAAGTGAACCATTCTCATTTTCTGGTGGATAAGAGTTGATCAAACTATTGGTGGCTACAATATGGAATTGTTTGAAATCAAGTAAGCAAAAAAAAAATTGAAACAAAAAGGAAAAATTAAAGCAAACTAAGCTAAACTAAAATCCTAAAAGCAAAGGGATGAGGAAGTAGTTCTGATTTATAGTCTTCAGCTTGATTATCTATTTCTTTAAGCTAGTTCTTTCAAGTCCAATGTGAACTTCTGTTTGTCGTATCTTTCTTCAAAGTATGGCTTCAGATGCTAAACATTCACTTTAAATGTTCCCTTGGTGTCATAAGAAACTTCAATTGTCCCATATGACAATATCCTTGTGACAGTGAAAGTACCTGACCATCTGGATCATAACTTACCAGGAAACAGTCTAAGCCGAGAGTTATAAAGTAACACTTTTTGGCCAATTTCAAACTCTCTTTTTAGAATGTGTTTCTCAAGCCATCTCATTGTACACTCTTTATATATCTTGGCATTCTCATAAGCCTCATTGCGAAGTTCATCTAGCTCATTCAATTATAGCAATCTTTCTTCTCCCACAAGTTGTCTATCAAAATTCAAAAATTTTAGTGCCCAATATGCTCTATGTTCTAATTCCATAGGAAAATGATAAGCCTTTCCAAATACTAACCTAAAAGGAGACATTCCAAGGGTGTTTTGAATGCAGTCCTATACGCCTAAAGTGCATCATCAAGTTTTACTGACCAATCTTTCCTAGTAGCATTCACAATTTTCTCCAAAATTCTTTTGATTTCCTTGTTAGAAACTTTTACTTGTCCATTAGTCTAAGGATGATGAGGGGTTGCAATCGTATGTGTAACTCCATATTTATGGACTGTTTATTGTAAAAATGGGTTCCCCCATCACTAATGATTGCTCTAGGAGTGCCAAATCTAGTAAAAATAATTTTCTTCAAAAATTTGATCACTACCCAAGCATCATTTGTTGGCATTGCAGTAGCTTCCACCCATTTAGACAAATACTCTACAACTACCAAAATGTACTTATGGTCAAAGAAACAAAGAAATGGTCTCAGGAAATTAATACCCCAAACATTAAATAATTCACAAACAAGAATGTTGTTTAGAGGCATCTCATTTCTCTTGGAGATATTTTCCATTCTTTGACATCTATCACATGAGATTACATGGGTGTGTGCATCTTTGAAAACTATTGGCCAATAAAAACAACATTGTAAAACCTTAGCTACAGTTTCTGTGGAACTGAAATGCCCACCTACCTCTCCATTATGACAATGTTGTAGAATACTTACCATCTCCTCCTCTATTACACATCTCCTTATCACTTGGCCTGCACAAATTTTAAATAGAATAGGTTCTTCCAAAAGATGATGTTTAACATCAGAAAAGTTCTTTTTCTTCTATTGTGGTGACATGTCAAAGGGTAAAACATTATTTACCAAATAATTCACAAAATTAGCAAACCAGGGTGTTTGTGTGGAGTTGATATGAAATATATGCTCATTATGGAATTCTTCAACAATTGGAGTCTCCTCATCTTTTTAGTTGGAATTTTAGACAAGTGATCTGCAACTAGATTCTTAATTCCCTTCTTCTCCTTGATCTCCAATTCGAATTCCTATAGTAAGAGAATCCACCTAATCAATCTAGGCTTTACTTCTTTCTTTGCAAGCAAATATTTTAGAGCTGAATGATCTAAATAAATAATCACTTTAGAACCAATCAAGTAAGAACAAAATTTATCAAAAGTAAAAACTCCAAGAGTTCCTTTTCAGTTGTTGAATAATCCAGCTGGGCTCCTAATAAGGTCCTAAGCATAGTAAATTGTCTAGAAATTCCTCCCCTTTCTTTGTCTCAAAACAGCTCTTATGGCAACATCAAATGCACCACATATTAACTCAAAAGGTATATCCCATGCTGGTATTGCCATGATTGGTATTGAAACCAATTTCTCCTTCAAAGTGTTAAAGGCTTGCAAGCAGTCATCTAAGAAGTTAAATGGTACATTCTTAACTACTAGATTAGAGAGGTTTTAGCAATTTTTGAAAAGTCCTTAATAAACTGTCTATAAAATCCTGCATGCCCCAGAAATCCTCTGATAAGTTTAATAGATATGAGTGGAGGCAATTTTTTGATAACCTCCACTTTGGCATGATTAACTTCTATTCCTTTTTCTGAAATCTTGTGTCTAATCACTATCCCTTCCTGCACCATAAAATGACACTTCTTCCAATTCAAAATAAGGTTAGTCTCCTCACATCTTTGCAACACCAAAGCTAAATTATGCAGACATGAATCGAATGATGAGCCAAAGACAGAAAAATCATCCATGAAAATCTCAATATATTCCTCAATCATATCTAAAAAAATGGCCGTCATACATCTCTAAAAAGTGGCCAGTGCATTGTAAAGATGAAAAGACATTCTCCTAAAAGTAAAAGTACCATATGGACAATTGAATGTAGTTTTCTCTTGATCTTCTAGTGTAATGGGAATCTGATTATAACCTGAGTAACCATCTAAAAAGCAATAAAACTCATGTCCTACAAGTCTTTCCAACATCTCATCAATAAATGATAAAGGAAAGTAATCTTTTCTAATGACATCATTCAATTTCCTATAATCAATATATACACGCCATCCAATAACTGTTCTAATTGGAATCAATTCATTATTGTCATTTTTTTGAATAGTTATACCTCCCTTCTTTGGTACAACTTGCATAGGGCTCACCCATGGACTGTCAGAAATAGGATAGATGATCCTTGCATCAAGTAGTTTGATCACTTCTGCTTTCACCACTTCTTGAATATTTGGGTTCAAATGCCTCTAATGTTGGATAGTGGGTTCAAGCGCCTCTTGATTTTGAAACCTCATGTTTGTGTTATGCATGAATTCTTGAGTGCTGCTCATGAAAATTTGAGTGTTATTTGCTAGTTTTCCGACCATTGCTTACAGATTACATTTTCACTCCTCTAGTTGCTTGAATCCTAGTGGTGGCCTTGTTGCATTCTAATTGGTCCATAAAAAATTAGCATTCTCACTAGATTGTGCAAAAGTGTTACCTACTTGACAATCTATGCTAGCATGTCCTCCACCAAAGAAATCATAAGTCACTTTCTAAATTTTTATTGCTGAAGCATTCATATTGTCTATCTTCCTATTCAATGCTTCAAATTGTGCTGTGAGTGCAGTAAGGCCATCCACTTCATGCACTTCTACTGGTCTTCTCATTGGTAGCCTCTCACTAGGCCACTGATAGCTGTTAGATGCCATCTCTTCAAATAGTTCATAAGCTTCTTTTAGCATTTTGTTAATCAATTATCCTCCTACAACTGCATCAATCATAGAATAAAAATTTCAATTAGTCCCATTATAAAAAGTTTATACTTGCATCCATATGGGTAGTCCATGAAGTGGGCATCTCCTCAACAAGTCTTTAAATCTCTTTCATGCCTCATATAGTGATTCATTGTCCATCGGCATGACAGTTGTAATATTGTTATGAATCTTAGCAGGTTTTGAAGGTGGGAAAAACTTAGGAACTTCTGTGCCATAGCATCCCAAGTGGTGATTGAGCCTGTAAGAAGAGAAGAAAGACAAGTCTTAGCTTTGTCCTTTAGAGAAAATGAAAATAATCTCAACCCGATTATGTCATTAGTGACTCCATTATATTTGATTATATCACAAATTTCAAGAAAAGCATCCAAGTGGCTGTTTGGATCATCGCTTTGAAGTCTACTAAATTGAACAGATTCCTGAAGCATATGAATAAGAGATGGCTTAATCTCAAAATTATTTGCTTGAACTATAGGTCTTCTTATGCACGATGTTTGTCCCTGGACAGTTGGAGCAGCATAAACTCTCAAAAGTTTGCATGGATTTTTAGCTACAGCCACTCTAGCTATACCTTCTCCTTCCAACTTTTTAGTCAGAATTGATTATTCTATTAGTCTTATTCTATAGGTATGATCAATTTCTAGGTCAAACTCCGCTAGATTACCATGCTAACTTTGTACCATACACTATTTTATGCAAAAATAATAGAAAAAATCAAATCTAGAATTTAAAACAAACTATAACTAGGAATCAAACTAAATATATAAATTATTACTAAGTATAAAAGAAAAACCAAAGTAATACAAATATTGATTAGTAGTGATATTAATGTATAACTCACTGCCTTTCCCAAAACGGCGCCAAAAAGTTGATGACTCTCATGCAAGTATCCAAGATCACAAGTAATATAGATGACGTAAGTTGAGTATCATTCCCACGAGAAAGTAGGTTGTTATACACTAAGTACCAAACTTATATCAAATGAGTAATATTTAATTGAATGAAATTTAGTAGATAATATAAGAACTAAATTTGAATAAACAATGAAGTTAACAAATTGTAAAAGTAAAATAAGAAATATCAATGGATGAAATATCTAAGAATTCAACACCTAGCAAATCTTCTTATATTGATGAATTGCATTGAATAAATCATCATTCCTCTCATTGTTAATCGGATGCACTAAAGTATCAACCACCCTTTCTCAAGTATTATGATAGGTGTGCCTATTAAAGTGATTTACTATGTCTCCATGCAAATCCAAATTAATAAACCCATTTTGCTCAAGCATCTAAGTGTAATATATGCGCTCGCAAGGTCATATTCACATGGATTGTACATGTACAATGGCTATCTCTAGACTTCAATTCAAGAGTTTATTTGTAATTCACCTCTCTCGAGTATAAATTAAGAATCTCAGTTCATGCACATGGTAGCTAACCACATACATGCATTAACCTTAGAAAAGAAGAATCAACAATGAAGAAGATAATTTAACTCAAAAATCAAACATCAACACAAGCTTCATTCCTAGGACCCATTTAATCCTATATAACAAAAATTTAGAACATGATATTTGAATTAAAACCAACTAAGTAATTTATAAACATCATCATAATCCAATATTGAATGTTGATTCAAAAACAAAAGATGAACTAGAAAAAAAACAGAATATTCAAGTAGCAGCGGCTTTCTCCAATGATCTTTTTGCTCTAAACTTTTCTCCTTGTCCAACTCTCTATCTATGCTCCACTCTCCTCCCCTAATCTGAATTCCTTGATGCCCTTAAAAAACCTAAGTAGTTAGGTCTTAATAGAATTCCTCCACGAATTGCAATTCTTACGCACCAAAATCATCTTCTAAAAATAACTCTGTATTTTCTACCTGAAAAGATTGTTTCCATATGTAAGAAAAGTTCCAATAATAGATAGCATTATTATGCTACTAATTTTAAAATATACCTTCCACAAATTGCAACAACTTCTAAAAATTTTAGCAACTTATGTAAGGGAAATTGCTTCAAAAATATATTAGATGATTGTAATTATTGATCCTTGCAGGGCTCCATTGCTAAAAATATATTGTTGATCGTAGTTTGGATAGCAACATCTGATGCATGGAAGAACAACTAAATTTGTGTATTTCTAATTCCAAGCTTTGATTTTAAACTTGTTTCTTGTTTGGCTACTTTAGAGGCATGAAAATTGAGCAGAAATTTGAATTCTTGTTTTGGAGTTCTCTGAAGTTCACTTCAGAGAAAAAATCGTTACTTCAGAATTCTTTGAAGTGAACTTTGGAGAAAAAAATCATTGCATTTGATATTTTTATTCTTCTTTAGAATTTTTATTATTCTGGTTCAGAGTTCTCTAAAGTGAACTTCAAATAAAAAATCATTGCTTTAGATTTTTCTAAAGTGAACTTCGGAGAAAAAATCTGCTTCAGAGTTTTTGATGTTCCATAGCAGTTTTAGTAGAGTCATCATAAATTTCTCATATGAACTATAAATTGAGTAATTTTTATTGTTTTGGATAGATAATTTCAAGATTTATAACTTTTATGTTAAACACTTTTCCTAATTCTGCTTATATTTGAGTCATAGGCCCTTAAAGTGCCGCCTTTTATGTTGATGAACTTCGGAGTAAAAATTCTGCTTCAGAGATTTCTATCGAGAGTACTACTGTTTTGATCATAAATTTCTTATATGAAATCGAAATTACTCTATTGTTTGTGCATTGGATAGATAACTTCAAGGGCTTAAACTTTTATGATGATCACTTTGTCTAAATAATCTATCTTCTGTGAGTTGTAATCCTTCAAAGTGATGCCTTCTATCAAATGAAGTAGTAGACAAATTTGAAGCTTTACAGACAATTTTACTATTTTAGCCATAAATTTCTCATATAAATTTAGAATCATTTGATTTTTAATTTATTAGAAAGATAAGAATAAATTCTGAAACTTTCATGTTGAACAGATTTTCCAAATATACTTCCATTAGTCCCAGAAATTGCTTTAAAATAATATCTTTAATAATCTTTAGTTTCATTTTACATATCAATAAAACAAACTCTATTTATTATAATATCTACTAAAAAATATTAAAAGAAGATCTTAAATATGTGAATTTAGATATAGAAAATATGATATATTATGAGCTTATCATGAGGTGCGATCATTTTGTTCTGATTTTGCAAGATAACTATAGAGAGTGTCTTATTTTGATATAAGCGCAAAATTAGAAGACCAATTTTTGTTCCGAGTTGAGGGTATAGCAAGGCTGGATGGTTACATCTCTTACTTGTCCTCTATCTTGGATTGGTTAGAGATTTTTTTAGCAAGAATGGGTGCAAGTGCGAGCTGAATGCCACTCTAAAGCCTTAGGCTATTGCTGCTAAAGAAGTTGAACTCAATAATATAAGGGCTAGGGTTAATGAGAGGTCATTAGGCAAGAGCATGGCATCAAAGCAACCTTCCTCCATCCAAAGGGACTTATCTTCTTTAAGGGAAGAGGTAAAGATTAATAGGGATCACCATGAAGCTCTCTGAAATGAGTTTTGGCAAGTGAGCCATCACTTCTCTTACCAAGAATCTCTCATTACCTCTAAGGAGTAGGAGGAAGCAAAAGGTCTAGAAATTATATATCACTTGGAGAATGAAATAGCTTCTTCTCAATAAGAGGTGATGATTACTGAGGAAGCATTCTAAGGATGAAAGTCTTCCTTAGTGGTGAGCCCTGAAGCTTCTCAAGTGATCAAAGCGATGAGGAGCAGTTTGAACATCTTAGAGAAACTATTTTAGCCACTTTCACTAATTTGTAAATTCCTTCTTTATGTAAAAATCTCACACATTAATGAATATATTATTTTAGCACCTTTTCTCAAGATACTTGGCTTCTTTTCATGTTTCTTTATACAAATTTCATGCATAGTAATAGTTTAAGCTTTGCATGTAAACCAAGTCCTTTAACAAACATTTGTAGGAGTTAAGAAGGGGAGCAATGCCCCTACTTCTAGCTTATGCACAGTAATGCTTTAGGAAATGCCCACTAATAGGCAATTCTTCTATGTCATTACTATTTGTAATTCAGTATGAGCCATTGGCATATGCCTCCTATACGACAAAAGGCCCTTTCCATTTAGGCTGAAATATGCCAATTAATTGGCCACCCACCATTAGTTCAGACCTTAGCTTGAGAATTAAATCACCTGGGCAAAAGGCTTGATACTTGACTAATTGATTATATGCTTTAGCCATGTGAGTTTGGTATAACACGATCCTTTGCTTCCCTTGTAATTATTTTTCATACAAAGCATCAAGTTCCTCGAATCACAACTTGGCTTATTGATCTGTAGTCAACCTTGAGCATTGTAACCCTTAGTGATGGCAATTGCACTTCTAGAGGTAAAATTGCCTTTGCCCCAAATACTAGAGAATACGGAGTTGCATTAGTTGCTATGCAATGAGTGGTGTGGTAAGCTTAGAGTGGCTCTAGACATTTGAGGTGCCACTGCTTGTTCTTATCCATTGTTCTCTTCATTATCCTCAAATTTCCTTGTTAAATGCTTTCTCTTATCCATTACCATGTGGATGATATGGCGATGAAAACACATGTTTAATGACTTGCTCTTAGCAAAACTATTTCATCTCTTCATTCTTTAATGAATTTCCATTCCTGATGTAATCTGGTATATCAATACACAATCTTGAATTTAATAAACTCAATTACTTCTTTAACTCTAACTCTCTTATGTGAGTTAGCTTTTGCCTATTTGGTAAAGTAATCCATTACCGCTAGAGTGTAAGCATGTTCCTTGGAAGATGGAGGGTTGATTAGACCAATGACGTTGAATCCCCACCATGCAATTGATCAAGAGATGCTTGCTACTTTGAGAGTGGTACATGCCAGATATCCCCATGAAGCTGGCATTTGAGACATCATTTAGCATATTGCAGCAAGTGTGTGACCATGGTAGACTAGTATTAGCCTAGGCATTTGATTCATCTTTATAATCTTTAACTAGATGAATGTCCACTGCACTTACTAGAATGTCCTTGCATGAGTGCATATTGAATCTCTTCTCCGTTCAGACATTAGAGCTAGAGTCCATCATATGCTTGGCGATAGAGTATATTATTATAATACACATATCGAGTAGCTCTTTTCATTAGAGCTAATCTTTCCTATGAATCTTTAGGGATGATTCCATACTGTAAGTAATCAATGTCTAGAATTTTTCAATCATCCACTATCAACTCTATGCAGGCTATGCATTCCACTAGCCTGATACTTTCTTTATCATACAAGTCAAGAATGCAACTTTGTTTCTCAACTTCGACAACGACTTCTTGGCCTCCAGTAATAACTAGAGTAATTGCCAAGTTTGCTAAAGCATCAGTAATGGTGTTCTCAATCATTGGAACATGTTCGATGATGACTTGAGAAAGTTGATCCAATAACTTTTGTGCGATATCATAACATCCACAAAAACTGGACTTACCAACTTCATATTCAATGATTAATTATCAGACTCCCAATTCTGAATCACCAAAATTATCTAGTCTTGTAATCTCAAAGTTGAGGACAATCTGAAATCCTAAGACTAGTGCCTCATACTTTGCTTCATTGTTGGTGTAATTCCTTCCTAAGTAGAATAAATATGGAAGGACATTTTTCTGAGGTGAGATAAAGATAATCTTAACACCAACACAAGTGGTCTTAGTAGCGTTGTTGAAGTATATTTGCAAAGGAATGTTTTTTTCTTGGTCAAAGAATACTTTCTCATTTGGCAAGTCTTCTTGCACAACAACTTCTTCATCAACTAGATATGATGCTAGAAAATCAACTAGAACTTGTCCTTTCACCATTTTTCATGGGATAAAGCTGATGTCAAATTCTGACAATAGTAATGACCACTTTGCTAATTGTCCTAATAAAATGGGGCGAGTAATCAAGAACTTGAGTCGATTCGCCTCGGAAATTAGCTAGATCTCGCAAGCAAGGAAGTAATGTCTTAAGTTTTAGGCTACAAATACCAATGCAAGGTATGTCTTTTCGATCAAAGAATAATTACATTACACATTGATTAATTGACTATAAAGGTAGTGTAATGCTTACTCCTTACCATCTTGATTTTTTGGCATGAGCAATGCCCCCAGCAATTGTTCGCTCATAGAGATATACAAAGTAAGGGGTTTACTTTTAGCAAGCATGAGCAATGCCCCCAACCAAAACTAATGGGTTATGAAGCAATTCTTTGATGGTATCGAAAGTTTTCTAGCAAGCTTCATCCGAAACAAAGGACACATCTTTCTCAAGTAGGTAGTGAAATGAATGATATTTTCCTGCCAAGTTGGCAACAAATCTCCTAATATAAGATAATTTGCCTTGCAGGCTTCTTAGATTGTCTATGTTCCTTGGGGGAGACATAGTCCTAATAACCTCTACATTTTTTTGATCCACCCCAATTCCTCAATGATAGATAATAAACCCCAAGGATTTTCCAGACCCAACTCTAAATGCACATTTGAGTGGTTTCATATATAGCTTATTTTTCCTTAGCTATACCAAGACTATACATAGATCCTCACAATGTTGATCATGATCATTGGATCTTACCACTAAGTTATCGACATATCATTCAACATGTTTATGAAGCAATTCATGAACGACAACTTGCATGGCTCTTTGATAAGTTGTTCTAATATTTTTTAATCCAAGTTACATAACTTTATAGTAAAAGATACCCATTGGAGTATAAAATGCAGTGGATGCTTCATCTGTTGGCACCATCTTGATTTTTTTGTAGTCAAAGTAGTCATCCATGAATGACAAGGTGTCATAAAGTGATGTGTTGTCGATAAGAAGTGACATATGTGGTAGTGAGAACTCATCTTTCAGAAAGGCTTCATTGAGATTGTGAAAGTTAACACAAACTCAAATTTAGCCATTCTTTTTCTTGATTAGGAAAATGTTGGAAATTCATCTCGGGAACTTGATTTCTTCGATGAAGTTAGCCTCAAGCAACTTCTTGATCTCATTAATGATCTGTTGCTTCAAGACAGGTCTGACCTTCCTTAGTGCTTTACTGGCTGCTTGCTTAGTGAGATATGTAAAGAATGCATTGTAATATTGGGATCTAACCTAGGCATTTTAGATTATGTCTATACAAGGACATCTTTGAATTCCTTAAGAAGATCCATTAGCGATTGCTTCTCCCGTTCTGGCAAGGATTTGGCAATGAAGATAAGACACTTATCTTCCTCTATATCTAGGTTGAACCCCTCAAGCTCATCAATTATTAGTTGTCTATCATCTTCTAATACAAGTGGAGCTGCGCCATAGGTTATTTTTTCTAAAGAAGAATCAGAGTCATTGTCTTCTTCTCCCTCTAAATGGTCATGGTTTGGCTCATGATCGAACTCATGTGCATGGTCATCATGAGTCTTACTCGCTATTTCTAACTCTAATTTGGGAATTGATGTGTCAACAATGACTTCTTTTCCATTTGTATCATCAAGCCCCTCTAAATTTTTCTACGATTCTTTATTATTAGACTTAGATTCTTCCTCTTCTGTTGATGCATGGTGAGAGGTGGAAACTATGTAGTAATATGCAATTGCTAGCAAGGCGGATGACATCTTTAACATCTTAGACTCAGTAGGAGTTGTCTAACAATCCTATATGATGGGCCCAACAATCAACCTAATACTCACATAGGAGAATTCTAAGGTATACTTCTCATCACAATCCACTTCAATATCATTGTCTACACCAAGACTTATCTGATCTCTTAGATATTAGAGTCACTTTAAGTTTCCTTTAATTGGAACCATGATAAGTGGACTAGTTATTGACATATAAGGTTCATCAAGATAAATGCTAAGAAGGTCAATCATCCTTTTGCATCCCTCATTGAATTTTTGAAAATCTTTAGTAGATAGGGCTTTCTTATGTGGAAGATCAAAAGTATGACATTGCCCATAGGGTAAGCTCATCTCCTTTAATAGCAACTTTCCCTTTTCCACTGGGATTATATTTTAGGTTCTTTGTCTTAAATGATTTCTAACTCAATCAGTCGAATTAGTGGCCAATTATACTCGACCAACATGGATTTTAATTTTCCTCCTCCAATTTCCCATCTATTGCTTTTGGTACCAAGATTATAGGATGTTTTTCCTTTATTTGGCTGAGGCTCCCAGTATTGATCTCAAAATGCAATGCCTACTTTAGCTTTGAGTTGCTTAGGAATTGCTTAGCACTAAAGATGGCAATGTTGCAGGATTAATTGTTGCTTTCCTTGAAACTGGGGCATTAATTTAGAATCAAGTGTTCTCAATCAATGCTAATTGCAGCGGCGTATGAGCTCACAAAGAATTCAAAACTTGATTCGCCTAAAATTTAGGTTGTCTTAGTGTTGATGCCCTATTTTAGGTGGTCTTGGTGTTGACATCCCAACCTAGAAGCCAAAAGATTGTAGTGTTAAGATATTTGTGACTAGCCTCCAATTGAACACACTATGACCAAGTAGAGTTGGCCTTGGTGTAGGAATGACTGGATGTTGTTTTGGTTGTAGAAGTTGAATTGGCATTCATCTTCATCATAATTGTTAATTTCAAGCACTTCCAACTCTTTCATTAGCCTTAAATTGTCTTCTTGTGACATGCTTATCATAATCTCAAAGCATGAAGACATTGGTGGCGAAATAGTTAAGAATGGCACCATCTATAGAGATATAACCTATGATGAGGGTCTTTGTGATGTGGACTGTTGTCTCTTGAGAACAAATGACTGTTGTCTTCTATCAACAATTGGCTTGATCAATTCTTTTAGTTGCTCTAGTTCATTCTATGCCAGCTCATAATACTGGACCTTTGAGATTGTGAATAGTTGTATATCTATAGATATACATCTCATCATGCCATCCTAATAGAACTTAAACCAGTGATGTGCCATGGATGACACAACTTGATAGTGATGCAACCATGGCCTACTGAGGAACAAATTGTAGGACATCGGTGCATTGATGATGTGGCAATTAAACTTCATAAAGAATCCTTGAATGTCGAGACTTTAAGTGATGGTCCCCATAGTACTTTTGCTTTCTTGGTTGAAGCCTTGGATTACAAAGGTGGTACTTTTGAGCATAGATGGATACATCTAGATACGCTTCAACACCTTTAGTAGAAGAATATTCACTATATATCTTGGATCTAGCATAATGCATTTAATCCTTTTCTTTATTAGGTCTCCACTTACAAACAACAAATGATTATGCTTTGTATTTCCAAGCAACTAGTCATCATCTATGAAATTGATTTTTTGGTTGCATTCAATTATGGTAGCAACCTTTGTCAGGTACAAGTCCTTTATGGACTCATCCACCAGCGCATTGATGAGTGACTGCCGAGACTCTTTGGAGAGTTGTAGTACATCTTATATGTTCAGTCTTGTTGGGATTCTGTGCAAGTGAGCAATGACATTGTACTTTGGTTTTTTCATGAGCTTAGGAGCTTCCTTCTCTTGGAGTGGAGGACAAGGAATTTTGAGTAATAGTTCTTCTGGCATTAGAGCTTTCCTTTTGTCCAGGGTTATATTTTATCTAGATCTTAATGTAGCCATTGTTTTAGGTGATTCAGATGCCGTTTATGGAGCATTCTTTTCATCAAGCATGACATTATTCATGTTGTAAGATACCTTCATAGGTTCTGATGGTTCTTGGGTTAAGAACTGGAGCAATCCTGAGAATGAAGTGGGGAGCTCTTTGGGTAGTGGAAAGGCCTTGCCCAATGCAACCATACATTCCCAAACCAGACACCCCTCTTCTCATAGCATGGGGCAATAAAGACTAGCGTTACACCATCTCAAGGTGAAATCATCAAGATGTTGTCCCTCGAAGTTGAATTTCTCATCCTTGTCCCTTGGAGAACTTGGAAGTATATTCATGGAATCTATGCATGAATGCTTCAACTAACACCTCCCAGGACTTGATCCACTTCAAGGCATTGCTATTACTAGATAAAAAAATGGAAAGCTTCTGATTGCGTAGGACTTATTCTGGGACATCATTTGTACTAGAGTTTGGTACTAGAACAATTGCCCAAATGCAATTTTATTATCTTCTTTGAACATCTTCTTCATGGGCTAACCTAAGTAATGAACTTGCTTAATTTCTAAAATTACTGCTAGAATAGGGGCCTTCATGTAATGTAGGTATTAAAGAATTCTTGTAATATGCAATTCTATAAACACTTGCTCCATTGGAGGGTCATCCATTGCCTTCATCTTTTTCTTTTTATCTTAATCAAATGCCTTTATGAAGTTAGATGGCATCCGATGATGAAAATACGCTCTTCTTACCTAACAAAGATCAACTTCTTCTACCTTTGGGTGATCGAGCGATTTTGGATTACTCCAAGTAGTGTTTCTCCACTTATAGACATATTCAGTTGTCCTCTCACTAATGTTGGTCCCAATTAATTAGAGATTTCCTAATTTCTTCCTTTCTTTTGAAAAGGAAGCATAACAAGAACATATCCTATAAGGGGGCCCATTCTTTGGCACCTTGAATTGATGGAGTTTGGAACCAGTTTTTCTTCACTACTAGGAAAGTGAATTCTTAAAATTTTGATACATTTATCAAGATTCAGATTTTCTCAGCAGCATTCATCAGCATAGTAGAGGAGATGCGTAATCAAGGAATCACCAATACTGAATAAAGCGTCCTTGGCACCGGTGTTTCCTCTGGTGATCATGCCTCTTAAAGGAGCATTCCCGCTTCTTATTTGGTTAGCTTGTGGAGGCCTCGCCTTTGCCAATGTAGTAATAAGAAGCCACTACTAGGTATTCAAATGAATCATTTTCATCAAGCTTTGGGAAACTCGTAGCTCCAAGGTCTGGTAAGTTATCTCAAGATGCCGCCTATACTTCGTCTGCAACTAATAAGGGTGATGGTAATAGCCCCTAAGTATAAATGGTCCTTCTTCTTTTGCTTTGCATGCTTATTCTGAGGGTTTTGTCCATTGCATCTCGTCAACAGGACTTTTGGGATGCCTTTTGGATAGAGAAAATTCTTAGCTTTCATCATCAGCCATGACTTTCTTTTACACCTCTTATTCAAAGGTTCTAGGAAATTTGTAATCAAATTCTTGTTCAAGCACCACTAGATTAGTAATTTTTTTAACTGATATATTATTAGATGTAGCTTGTGCACCTTTTTGGGTGTGATGACTCCATTCTTCATGCAATGATTGATAATATTCCTCAGCACCTTACACTTTATCGTCAAGTGATTGATGGCCAATGGTAATGGCAATATAAGGGAATCTTTTACTTTATCCTCCTCAATCAAAAATAAAGTTTTCGATAACTAGATGTTACCTAATTGGATGAGCCCCAACAACATTGGTATCACTTCCTCATCAGAATATTGGTATTTTGGCTCTGGGATTTCTCTCTTCTTTCGTTGTCTATCAATACCACTAATTTTGGTATTAATGGTATTGACAGAAGTGTTTTGATTTCCCTTTTTTGTTTCATTTTTCTTTGGCCTATGGGTACTTTCATTTTGTTTGTCATCTTTGACCTTACTCTTCCTAGTGAGAGAGAGGAGGCCCTCCTTTTGACTCACCTCATTGGCCAACACTTTGAAGGTGGTTATTTGTTCATTTACCAAAATGGCAAGATCAACCTTGATGCTGTTTCAACATATCTAAACCCTTTGTTCCTCAATTAAACTTGCCTCACATTTGTTGGCTTCCCTTTGCCAACGAGAGATGAATTCTTTCATAGGTTCATCCTCTCTTTACTTCATAAGTGAGAGATCAGCCAACATGACATCTTTCTTAGTCATAAAGAACTTGTCCAGAAATAAATTTTGCATATCGTTCCAGGTCTTGACTGATCCTGCTGGTTGCATTAAGTACCACTAGAATGCAGGTCCCTTGAGAGAGGAGCCAAACAATCTTAAGCACAGTTTGTGGTAGACAACATAATTTTTCATCTTAAGGTTAAAGAGAGTAAGATGGTGTTGAGGATCATCCATTCCATCAAACGTGGGAAGTCCATCATTTAGAAGCTTGGCAGGAATGGCTCATTCTCTATCTCCAATGGATAGGGATGATGATATATATTTGGTACTTGAGAAGGAAATTTTATATACCTTTAGGTTGTCCAATCATTCATCATTTCATTGAATTAGGCCATCAAATCTATGTTCATTCAGTATGGTTGCACATGCACATTTGCACTAAACTATTGTAATTGAATGTTTGCACCAAAATATTATGCATGAACATTTATGTTCTACAGTTTTTGAGGTGAAGCAACTAGAGAAGCAAAGGGTGATCCTTTTGCTCATCTAGGGTCTCCTCTTGGTTGATTAAAAATAAATGGTTGAACCAGTGTGACCATTCCTCTAGATGGAGTTGGCATGTTTTGAGCATTGAGAGAGTGTCCAGCATGGGAAGGTTAGCCAGGTTTGGAGGTCTGAGCAGCAATTTATTATGCCCACAATTCTCACCAATGCTGAATTTTAGCCTCTAGTTGCTCCATTCGCCTAATTATTTCCTCCATTGATATAGCAACTAATTTCCTCAGTCATATATGATGTGACTACCAAGATGGCCTGACGGATGTGCATTAATTTCTGAGGTGACATAGATCCATAGTTCTCTCTTCCAATGTCCTTTGGGAGAGAATAGAAAGTTGGTGGTGCTATCATAAGCCTCGCCATTAACCTCATGACCATCCTCAAATGAGGCGGGTTTGGTAATATTGATGATGAGACTTTATCAATTGAGGTGGTGCAGACATTGATGGGTTGCAACTTTCTTTTCTTTTGACTTTTCTTCTTTTGACTACTAGAGTTTGCACTTTCTCTCTTCTCTACCTTCAATGACTTAGCATTCAAATTGTACCTATACTATAGATTTGCAAGGACAATGAACATATTATTGCCTAGATATTCATCTTGGGAAGGAGATGACATTCTTCCTGATGCAATATGCTTCTTGGAAGGTAGCATTCATCCTTCCTTGCTCTCTTGAATGGTTAGTTTACGATTTGACCTTCTATTTGACTATCCTTTCTTTTTTAGCCTCTTTCTGCTTCCTCCACTAAGCTAAGCACAATGCTTGGGAGCCTCGCTCAATGCATACCTCTTAGAGTGGCTAGTAAGCTTTAAATTGAAGAGTGCTCTTGCTTGCTTCCCCTTTACTACCTTAGCAAGGTCAAGAGTTGCAAACTTCTTTTGCCTTATAGGACTAGAGACTTGAGTGCTCTTATTCTTGAAAGAGCTTGGGGTGATGTTGAAGACAGGCACATCTCTAACAATCTAGGGAGTGGGAGGAGAAATTTCCTTCCTCCTCTATCTCCTATTCTTCTTCATCTTCTTCTTCTCAACCTCACTATTGATGAAGATTGAGGTAGGAGAGGCAATCTTAAGTATAGTTAGAGCAGATTTGAGCAAGGAAGGAATTGATGCAACTAATTTCCTCTTGTAGATGACCAACATCTGACCGGTTGGCACCATTATGAAAGAGTGGGGAATGCTCCTATCAAAATTCTGATGAGTGTTGATGGCAAAGCCACCATCAAAGAGAAATTTAAATGCCAGATAGGTTGCAATTGGAACTGAACTTTAGAAGAGAGAGAGAGAGAGAGAGAGAGAGAGAGAGAAAGAGAGAGAGAGAGAGAGAGTGGAAATGACTGAAGATCTACAAAGAGCAAAATAAGAGCTTAATCATTTTTATGAAAAATAGGGTTTCTAAGATGAATTGGTATTACTTTCCTTAAAGATGAAGGGTGAGATGGTTCATGTCAGGTTCACTATTTTTTCAATAAGACAAAAAGAGTAATAGAGAAAAATGGAACAAATTATTGTTGGAATGAATGAACAATTTCCATTTTATTAAAGTCCTTGATTAATTACACTCATTGTGTGTATATTAGAAAATTGTAATTCACATCCCAAACCACAAGTGATCCTAATTACATCTCCATAATGAAAGAAAATCCTTGATTAAAAGAAAAAGTATAATGCATTTAGAGACCTAA
The DNA here is from genome assembly GCA_036873735.1 of Pouteria campechiana. Classification (NCBI taxonomy): domain Eukaryota; kingdom Viridiplantae; phylum Streptophyta; class Magnoliopsida; order Ericales; family Sapotaceae; genus Pouteria; species Pouteria campechiana. The sequence continues at coordinate 39,628 of JAYJMB010015779.1, forward strand.
AAATAAAAAAACTCTCTTTAGAATGGATATGTTGTCTTTGGAATCGCCAAACACATTATAATGGCTAAAAATTTAGTGGATTGCCTCAAGCCAATGGGTGGAGAGGATGACAAAGCTCTAGAATGAGTTGCTAAACTCTAGGTCAACCTAAAGAATGAGTATTTTGATCCAATTGGTTTATCTTGGAAGGAATCAAAACTAAGTGACCTCTTTTGTATTTAGACCTGAAAGAGACCTAGAAGAAAATAAGTGATTGAGGTGGCTCGGCTCTACTTATAACCTTTGGGAGCCTAGGAAGGGTGAATGACTTGACTGAGTCACAATGGTAATTGACTTAGTGAGTCATGACTTAGTGACTAGGTAACTCGGCTATCTCATATTTTTGAGAGAAGCCTAGGAAAAATGGGGCCTAGTAAACAGTGCTTGACTCAATGAGTGATGACTCAATGAGGGCGTAGCTCTCTCAATTACCAATGACAAGCTTGAAAAGAGTGGGACCAGGTTGACTGAGTTTGACTTAATGAATCACACTTTATTGACTTAGCGAGTGGCTCTGCTCTCTCATTTGCCCATAAAAAACTTAGAAAAAGCGGGACCAGGTTGACTGAGTTTGGCTCAGTGAATCAGTCTTGGATGAATTAATGACTGACTCGAATCTCTCATTTGCTCATGAGAAGCTTAGCAAAAGTGGGACCAAGTTGATTGGGTTTAACTCAGTAAATCACGCTTGGATGACTAAGCGAGTGACAACTCTCTCATTTACCCGTGAGAAGCTTAGGAAAAGCGGAAGCTAGTTGGTAGGGTTTTGACTTAGTGAATCATGCTTGGATGACTCAGTGAGTGACTTAGCTTTCTCATTTACCTATAAGAAGCTTAGGAAAAGCAGGACCAGGTTGATTGGGTTTGGTTGATTGAAGTAGTTTCGATAGGATTTGACTCGGTGAGTCATGACTTAGTGACTTGGTAACTTGGTCCTAGACTTTGATAGTGAGGTGATTTGATGTGTAGTGTTTGCTAAAATCCCATGAAAAATCAAAAGTAGGCAATCTCTATCATTTAATTTTTGAGAGATTGTAGAGACAGGATTAAGCCTAATTACACTTGTAGTTAATTAAGCCTAATCAAGATTGCCACTAATGATATTTCATCAACTCTCTGATCCTATGAGTATTTCCATGGCAGCTCTATGATTTACAAGGTTTAATAAGTGTTTTTAATGGGTTTTTGTGTATTTTAATTATCTAGAATTGCATCATCCTATTGTCTATTATGATCATATGTGACCCACTATTACCATAACATGGGCGGGACCCATGTGTGTGCTATGATGGGACCATGGTAGAGTGCCCTCAAGCATGAAGAGAAATTACTAATGGCCAAAGGCCACTGGTGTTGGTGTTAGGGGAGGAACCTGTCTCTTGGAGAGTTCTCAAGCATTAGTCCAAAGAGTTTCTATATCTATAAAGAGAAATGGGAGGGGATATTTATAGCTTGAGCCCACTTGCACCTCTAGGGGTAATTTGAGAATTCATACTTCAATTGCACTTATGGGGGCAATTTTGTAATTCATGCTTCACTAGCACCCTTAGGGGCAATTCTAGAATTCACACTTCACTTGCACCTATGGGGACAATTTGGGAATTCACACTTCAATTGCACCTATGGGGACAATTTGGGAATTCAAACTTTACTTGCACCTATGGGGGCAATTCTAGAATTCACACTTCACTTGCACCTATGGGGAAAATTCAAGAATTCACACTTAACTTGCACTTGTGGGGGCAATTCGGGAATTCACACTTAACTTGCACTTGTGGGGGCAATTTGGGAATTTACACTTCACTCGCTCCTATGGGGCAATTCAGGAATTCACATTTAACTTGCACTTGTGGGGGCAATTTGGGAATTTATATCATGTATTAAAAATTCAATAATATATGGTTGAAATTTATAGACATGTCAAAGTAATAATGAAGTATAATGTAGATGATGTGTGGGGACAGATGTGTATGGTGGAGAAGTGAATGCATTGTCATCATGATGCAGCCACGGTCCTAGGGGGAACCTGTGGAGTTAGGGGTGGTGTGAATGTGAATTATGAAGTATTTTATTTCTTATTTATGAATTTTAATTGCGAAGATGTATTGTCACAAATATTGAATGCTTGTACCCTAGGCGGGCAGCCCCATTTTTAGGGAAGACTGTCCGATTTTTTGTAGAAATTAGGTAACCTTGAAAATGGTATCAAAGCAAACCCACCCTAGAAGTGAAAAAATCATGGTAAGATCATAGAGTAATTGTGGTGAAAGATAAAATAACAACCCCGGAAGGGCGGGGCATTACAACTATGTTGTCATAATCATGTTCAATTTTCAAAATAGATTAGGTGACATGGATTGGCGACGTCTACCAAGTTGTAACACTTGGGGTGTTAATTTTTATAAATTGGGACTTGAATACTTGAATACATTAAACTTGTTTCTAATGTAACTGAAAAAAAGAATGGAATTGAGCCAAGGAAAATTGTTAATCCTGATTTCAGTGATGGATTGAGATGCAAAGAAATTTTTTTTATAATAAAACAATGCAAATGATTCGATGTTAGTTATTTGGGGAATATTTTTTAACATTTGATGTAAATATTACTTGACAAATGTTAGGATAGGAATGATAAAAAGTGGAGAAAAATCCACAAAACAGGGGAGTAGCAGGAGGGCCAACAAAACTGGTGCTAGCTGGTCGTCGATGAAGGCAAGCTGGTGCTACCAATGAGGCTAGCACCATGGCACCAGATTCTAGTGCCAGTTGACATTATAAGCCGGAAAACTAACTTTTTAGCCCATTTTTCTCATTTCGTTTCATTGGTCCATTCAGTTCTTTCTACTTATTTTGCCCTAGCCCCATTATGCTTAATTCTTTGCCAATTTAGCTTGCAAAATTTCTGCTTGAGTGATGAATCTCTTGATCTAGAGTTTAGACCCAAGTTTTCGTCATTCTGGTAGCAGATGAAGGAAGAAAATCCAACTTCCTTCAAATGGAGAGAGCTACTTGGAGCAAGGAACTTGGATTCTTAGTCATGGGGGGAAGTCATGCCTAGATTACATGGTAAGTTGGTTTTCCTCATTCGAATTCATGATTTATGATGAACAAAGGCTTTTTGTATAGTGATTTTTGAGGGAAAATGATGAATTTGACATAAAAATCATGGGGAAAAGTGATTAAACCCTTAATTAGAGGATTTTGGACTTGTATAATTATCTTTCCCTAGCCAAATTTGGGTTTTATGCTTGTTAGGATTTTTGTGAACAATGAAAATTAGGGAATTTCATGATTAGGGTATTAAAACCATGGGGAAAGCATTTTATTAATGAATTATTGTGTATTGGGACTTGTTTGAGCATGAGAATGTATGATTTTCCTTGTTAGGGTTTTGCATCTATTATGAATAGTGAATTTTTCCCAAATTTTATATCTTATGTGTAATAATGATGGGTGAGTAAGTATAATTCATCGATTAAATTGTTCAAGGACTTGTTTAAAAGTGAGAAATATGATTTTGGACAATGACTTAAATGGGATTATAAAGGGCTTTGATGTATAAGCGATCAAGCCGTTAATTGAGTAAGCTAATAGCTTAATTAGCTTGTTTCTTTGATTAATTACATGTTAAATTATGTTATGTGATGAATATGTATTATTAAAAATGAAACTCTTTGAGAAACTATGTTAGAAACTTAAGAAAGAAGTCATGTTTATAAGGCGTCTGATGAAATGTTCCCATAAACAACCATATAGGATTGATTGATCTAACTACAATTGGTAATTAGCTATGAATGGAATATTAACATGGTTTATGTAATGCATGGACTAGATGACTTGTAGACTCCTATAGGATAGCCTAACCCAAGAGGGGAGAGGTGAATTGGGTAAATGAAAATTCATGGCTTAACCCCTGTTGGATCATTTCTCTCTTTTCGTGCTTGTATATGGTGCGATAAAAAGTGAATAATAGAAACAATAGAATGTATGGAGAATAAAACAAATGGGCAAACACACGAACGCAGATAATACAAATTTCATAGTGCTTCAGGACCCCGTTTCTACTTCTACTCTTCCCAAAGCACACACTCATTGTGCCTTAGGTTCCACTATATCCCATATAATGGAAATACATAGTGTTGGTTTTCTAGGAGTCAGCAACAGTTCATACAATGTGGTTTTCATAAGCTCACCACAAACTCACTGGCTTCAAAGATCACTAGCAAACTTATTGGTTTTCTAGAGGTCACTAACAACTCTTTAGTTTCAAGTTTACCAGAAAACTTATACACTTTTACATAGTATTTTTCTCAAGCATAGTGGAAGATTTTATCTCTCTTTCATCTTTATGTAATATAAAAGGTCTTCCCATAATGTAAAGGCAATGACCATAAGGATATAAAGGTTTAAGCTCAAGGATAGATAATTGAAGGTTTAAGCTCTTGGCCATGGGTGGAAAGATTTGCATAAGGTTAACTCATATGAAAAGTATTCCTTTACCACCTTTGACTATTCCCACCTTTTCTCTTTAAATAGGTTCTTCGTATTTTTTAACTATTGGAGAAGATGGGTTCCGTTGAATGCAAAAATGAGGGTAACATTGAATGAATAAGATCATTTGAATTTTTTGTCATTGAAGTGCATGTCTTTCTAATTTGTCTCGAGCTGCTGCATCGCTGTTTAGAGAGGAGGATAAGCTATGTTAAAAGGTGTTGCTTGTTTGACTTGTCATAGCTTTGAAGACCTTGCTACGCCAATTATTGCTAGAAATGGTGACTAATATAAGTCTAAACAATGTTAGCATGAGTGCAGATGTCATTTAAATGCTAGTCACGTAAATCAATTTTCCTCTAACAAATCATGGTCTCTCCCTGTCTACATTTGTCTACCATAAGTTGCAGATAGATTCTTCCAAGGTTTGTTTGCTAGTTGAACTTCCATAAGATATTTGTCTGTTGCAAGTACTAGACAAACTTTGAATGGCACAGATCAAGTCGAACTGTCTAATATACAAACTCTGCTTTGTCTACTTGAATTCCTCTAGGAGATTTGTCTATTGGTTAATCCTTCGTGTATGTGCTTTATCTATTATGAATAACAAACGAACTCTGGATGGTGCTGACGAAGTTAGGCTGATCGATTGACAAACTTCTCTCTCTACACGAACAGATAAAGTGAGATATTTTTCCTTTGTTCTTCATTTATCTGTTGGAGGTGGTAGATAAAGTTTGCTTTGTTTTACTGTAACAGATGAAGTATAGTATTCTTCTTTTATTTCTCATTGTCTATTGGGGGGGGGGGGCAGACAAAGATTGCTTTAACTTGCTTTAATAGATGAAGTGACTTAT
>JAYJMB010015790.1:0-26126 GCA_036873735.1 Pouteria campechiana
CATAACTAGGTCACTACCCCTTTTATCTCCACTTGTAAATCCATACTTCTCAATTCTTCAAATAATTCTTTCTTTTGGGTTAATACATGCTAAACTGCTTCCAAATTTCCTACTCAAAGCATCAACTACAACATTTTCCTTGCAAGGATGATAATGAATGCTCAAATCATAGTCTTCTAACAATTCTAGTCATCTTCTCTGCCTCATATTCAACTCTTTCTACGTAAAAATGTATTTCAAACTTTTATGATTTGTGTATACATCACATTTTTCCCCATAAAGGTAGTGTCTCGATATTTTTAAAGCAAACACTACTACCACCAACTCCAAATCATGAGTCGGATAGTTACACTTGTGAGGTAATAATTGACATGATGCATAAGCTATCACTTTGCCATTTTGCATCAAAATACAACTCAATCCTTTCTTTGAGGTATCACTGTATATCACAAATCCACCCTGGCCTAATGGAATTGCAAGAGCTAGTGCTTCCACTAATTGTCTCTTTAATTCTTGAAAAGCAGTTTCATAATTCTCATCCTATTTAAATAATTCTGCTTTCCAAGTTAACTATGTAAGAGGCAAGGCTATTGTGGAAAATCCATCAACAAATCTTCGATAATACCCAGCTAATCCCAGAAAACTCTTGACCTCAGTCATGGTGCTTAGTCTAGGCCAATTCACTACAACCTCTATTTTATGATGATCTACAGAAATGCCATCTCCTTAAATCACATGACCTAGAAAAGCTACAATGTTCATCTAGAAGTCACACTTCTTCAATTTTGCATAAAGTTTTTCTTCTCTAAGTCTCTGCAAAGCCATTGTCAAATGTATTTCATGACTCTCCTTGTCCCTTGAATAGATCAAAATATCATCAATGAAAATAATTACAAACTGATCCAAGTAGGGTTTAAATACCCTATTCATTAAATCCATGAAAATAGTTGGAGCATTTGTTAATCCGAATGGTATTACTAGAAATTCATAATGCCCATATCGTGTTCTGAATGTAGTCTTTTAAACATCTGAAGGCTTAACCTTCAATTGATGATATCCTGATTGTAAATCAATATTTGAGAATACTATCGCTCCTTGCAACTGATCTAATAAATCATCTATTTTGGGCAAAGGATATTTGTTCTTGACGGTGACTTTATTCAGTTCTCGATAATCGGGGCATAACCATAGATTTCCATCTTTCTTCTTAACAAACAGCACTAGTGCACCCCATGGCGACATACTAGGATGGATAAATCCTTTGTCCATTAAGTCCTACAACTGCATTTTCATTCTACTAATTCAATTGGTGTTAGACATTGGCTCTGCGCCGGGTTGGAGATCAATGCAAAATTCTACTTCTCGTTCAGGAGGCAATCTAGACAATTCACCAGGGACTACATCTAGAAAATCTCGTACTACTGGTATATCCTCCAGTAGTCGATGTTTAGAGTGGGTGTTAATAGTTGAAACTAAGAATGCTTCACACCCTTTTTGCAATAGACAAAGGGCTTTCATAGCAAACACGAGCTTGGGAGCTTCGCCCTTAAGTGACCTTTTAAAGGTAATTTCTACCTTATCAGGGGTCTTCAAAGTTATCTGCTTGGTTTTGCACTTAACTTTAGCTTCATACTTGGTTAGCCAATCCATACCCAATATAATATCCAAACGTCCATATTCAAGACAATTAAATCAGCATAAAACTATCTGCTTTCAATCACTATAGGTAATTCATAACATATCTTTATAGTAATACTAACTGCTTTCAAAGCAATGGATACTTCTAGGATATATCTGGTATTTAGATAATCTGACTCTATTTACAAATTTAATAGAGATAAAAGACTGAGAGGCACCCAGATCAAAAAAAACATATGCCATGTAATTGCACACAAACAGATTACCAGCACTTATGTGATCCATGGTCTGGGCTTCCTGAGCATTAGTCACTTGTACCGCTGTAGTTAATGGAGGTCTACATTGTTCATTCTGTTGCTTAGGAACTGCATTTGGACCTTGACCTCTGCCTTGCATTTGACCCCCTCCATGTTCAAGTTGAGTTGGATCTCAGGAAGTTACACTTTCATTCCTTCCTTGATTAGGACATTTCTATCTAACATGACTGGTCTTACCACAAGCAAAGCATGTGAGTGGCCTTCGCTGTCCCACATCCCGTGGCTGACTCAACCCTTGACTAATTTCTTTCCTTTGTCCTGGAGTCGATCTAGTCTGCGTTCCTCCCAGTTTCTTTAATAGTACTAGAAAGTCAAACTTTAAATGTCCTAGCTTCTTGCAATAATTATAAGTTTTCTTAGATAATGAACTACTACTCTGGTCAGTTTTTTGCCTAGTTTGTTGCCCTTGTTCGGTTTCGTTCATGCGTCTCCACTCCCTAAATTTAGATTGTTCCTCTTCCTAATGTTCTATTAGATGAGCTCACTCTAAGATATCCTCATATCGAATCAACATGAGTGGGGCTAACTTCTCTTGAATATCTAACTGCAATCCTTCCTAAAATTTCTAAGTTGTTTCAGGTAAATACATTTGAGCCCATGGCACAAACCTTGCCAAAGATCTAAACAGTCCAACATATTCTTCTACAGTTCTCTTGACCTGCAATAGTGTTAGAAATTCAATAGCTTTCCTAGCCTTGTCACTAGTCGGCACATATCTAGGGAGTAATCTCTCTCTGAAATCAATTCATACCATTCTGATACCATTTCCAACTACTGTCAATTTTTCAGTGTGCCACCAATGTTCTGCCTCGCCTTGCAGCTAGTAAATTCCAAATAGTACTTTATACTCTTCTAGGCATTTCATATATGCAAATGCCTTTTCCATACCAGCTAGCCATTCATTTACCACATGATAGTCCCTCTGGCCCTTGAAAGTTGGAGGTTGCATACTTTAGAAAACTTTCATATTTAGACCTTTTCTTGGCTATCTTTGGTATGGTTGCCCCATTTCTAATTCAACACTTATAGGCCTTACCTGTGGCCTTGCCATTGATTGAGGCTCCTCTGCCTGACTCCTTTGAGTTTGGACTTCTTGTAATGTTTGGGTAATACCTACTATCATTGTCATCATAGTACCCAAGTCCTAAGGCATTGGTGGAGGCGGCATAGATGGAACTACATCAACGCTAGGGATTGCATGCCCAACCTATCTGCTCTAGCAGGTTCTACTCCTTGACTTTCCTTAAGTTCAACTACTCCTCCTTCGACTTCATTTTGGGTCAACCCCGGCATTTCATCTACCCTAGAGGCTTCTGCTTGAGTTTTCCTAATAATAACCCCTATCGCTCGAGTCCGAGTAGTTGTCTTCGCGACTCCTCCTCCATCATGGAGGCTTTACCTTTGTCCACTCTCTTACTTGGTGCCACAACTGTATAAGGAAGAGTATCGAATCATATAATAACATTATATCAAAATATCAACTTATTAACATAAAAATTCAAATTGCATGTTATACTAATGTTCCCCCATTTAAACTAAAACTATGCATGTCATCCTATCACTGACTTCCAACACTTTTATCATTACAATTCTGGGACTTATCTCAACTATTCTTCTGTGTATCAGACTTACACGCTTTGATACCACTTGGTAATGCCCTGCTTCCCTAGGCGTTACTCAAGTAGGAATAGGAGGACTCTCGGCTAGAATCTCCCCTAAACTTACCCTCTTATACTTGTATAGCATTAACAAATACCCACATATGCCCAGGATTATAGTTGCACTGTAACGTAAACTGTATGAAAATCATCCTTGCATCTAATAACCTAATGACATGCAACTTAAAAGACTCACACATTTAAATTTACATGATTTACATCATTAACATAGTAATTAAATCACACTTTATGTACATTCCAAAATATTCCAAAAAGATGAAAAGTCTCTAATTATCATGATTTATCCCTCTCTTGAGCTCCAACCCCTCGTTGGGCTCCATCTTCTGGTCTGTCAACTAAAACATAATAAAATACAATGAGTCCAAGTAACTAAGTAAGTAGACACAAATCAAATCAATAAGTGAAACATAGAATGTATGTAATTAGATTCATATGTATATGATAGAACTATACTATCATGGATTGAATAGAATTAATAACAAAATTCCTTAATATAGATCAACTACAATTCCACGATATCTTTTTGTATTTATCTACATTCCAATCCGCATCTTTTCTAATGCATTCCTTTCATTTCCAATCATTCTCTTTATTTTGTCTACACACAATCAATACCATATTCGGGAGGCCCTAAACCAAACTATATGCACAATATCACAATCAAATGAACTTATCTTTCTTACAACTTCAGTGTATTCTAGTTTTCCTACTACCCTGGCTACAAGTGTTATGAGACTTAAATTATCTCACCCTCACTACAACTCAAGGGTCATAGGTATCCGATTTACACCTACTAAGTAATCAGAGGAGTCCCATAAAAAATAGGTTGATCAGACCTCTTTGCCAAGAAGGCGATATCCATACTAAAGCCCAAACAAGGGTGGGATCCCAATAACCAAATGACCATCCCGATAGGTGTCCAAACTCGATTTACTACAATTCATGCCTGAGTAAATACGAAATTCATAGTTAGATGATAATGCGTCCATTCCATTAGCAAAACGAATACTATAACTCTTATAATATTCAATGTTTATCATGACATCATATTTATTTAAACATGTCTTCAATTCTCAATTAAGTAATCAAACTCAATTAGATACTTAGCAAAACATCATCTCCAATTGCATATTTTATACTAATGCATGAATATACTAAGCCATTAAGTATTATAACATCATAGTTCATACTTCATCCTTCTCATATCTTCATTATTTGTTAATTATTTTTTCAAAATATTCCTATAAAATAATCTTTTAACTAAGAAAAATATCAAAGAAACACCTAAATTATCAAAATACACAAAATATCAAATTTTTGCTTAAGTTACTATTCACAGCAGCACCTTACTGCAGCAGGAAAATAACTTACTGCGGCAGAGCAGTACCTTACCGCAACAGAACAATGTCTTGCCGCGGCATGGTACCACCTTGCCACGGTAGAGTCCTTGCGCCTCTTTTTCTCAAAATTTATGAGCATCTTGCTAGGTGATGTCCTAGTTGCCCACCTATTTTTCTTGAAAACTTGATTTTTTTGTGTCATTCTCAATATCCTTGGTTTTATCAATTTATTTTTTTCTTAATTCATTTTGTTTAACCTTGATTCTCATATACTAATTTCCACCTATCTTTTAAAATACTTCAATGACCAATGCTACCTCTTTAATCATCCTGTAATGGATTCATAACTTTCTACGAAGTTATAATACTTCTCATATACTATCTTACTTCCCAATTGCATTCATTCCTTTCAACCTTACTGAGTCCTCTTCTTCTAGACTTCTCACTACCCATTTTGTTTAGTTAGCACATATCCAAAGTATGCTATACTAATGTTATCCCAAGGATGAATTCATAATACAATTGAATAATATCCTTAATGAAGGATTCCAATTTTAGTAAAAGTATTTAAACAAATAAACTTGCTTACCTTAAATGTAATCTCCACCCTTTTCTTTAGATGTAAATTTTATATTGCCAATATTTGCTTCACACGTTAGACATCCTTCATTAAAACGTAGCTCTTATGATCATTCATTTACATTTTCTGTTTATAAAGGTAACCACTTTAGATTCCATTCTAAGTTTCTAACATAACCCTGGTTAGGGTTTTGCTAATTACTTTACTATAACTCAATTAAGATGTAATCATGGAAAACTTAACCAAAGTTATTCATGCTATAATACTCTTAACACCATTTAATTAAAATCTATAGTACAGTTTCTGAAATTCCATATTCTCATTATTTACAAGTTGGGATTTCTATTCCAAATGACTTATTAATGCATTTGAACTGAATTCCCATCGAAATCCACATTCAAATCATTCACTTCAATACCGAATTCTTGTTTTCCCTAAACCCTAACTTCTAATTTCTGAAAACTTACTTTAAAATCCAGAATTCAGAAATTCATGCCTCTAGAACTCATAATGGATGATGGAAATGGCTTATCACTTAGTCTACTCTAATTCAAATCCACCGAATCCAGTTGCAAGATGAAACCCCAATCTGTTTTTCAACTCCCACGATCTCAATCCACTGAATTGGATCTTTGCTTGATACTGGAGTGTTGCTAAGTTGTTATCATTGATTTTCCCAACTCAATCTATCAATTTCCATGTGAAAAAAGGTTTTTCTAACTTTGGGAATGAAGGCGTGAAGCTGGAAATGAATGGGCTGAAATGATGGAACTGGTGGAGCATTTTAAGTTCCACCTCTCATAATGCTCCAACAGTGCAAATCAATAGAAATTTCTTCCAGTTTCTTATAATACTCAATTCTCTTCATCATACCCATCATAATTTTTCATTTATATTATAATTTATGATTACACAGTCCCTTTATATATTGTGAAATAGTTCTTTTCTATTTTAGAAATTTCAGGGTCTCACAATAAACTCACATCTTGAATACAACTTACACACACCAGAAAATCACACTTATCTCAATCAGAACTATCAAAATCACAAGACTATTTCTTGCTAAATTGATTATTGAAATTAGTCTATAATCTAGACTAGTTTCTCCAATCAAAATGGTAATGAAACATGAATTTGGATTTTGCCTCATCTAAAGTGGGAGAAATAATACCCTACGCTGAAATAAGCCCATCCCAAAAAGTATAATGGTAGCGTGATAGCAGATTGAAACACATTTAAGCATGCCTCCATAAACTACCTATTCCATATGCAGTGCAAATAGTTTATACTTGTCTTGGTAATTAAAAGCTTATGGTACAAGCAACAAATGAAAGACTCACAAACACAAATAGATACTAACTACAAAATGTATTTTGTAGAATGTTCTTTTTTTGAATTTCATTGGCATTGGTTTAAAGAATATCATACAATCACCTTCTGTAAGATTAAAAAAACCCCTTCTTCTACCTAAATTTAGGTGCTCCAATTCCATCAAACTTCTCTTTCATCAAATTTCAACCTCCCTTTTCCCATTCTTTTAATCATTATTTACACAAAGTGGGAGAAACAAATATTGCTTCCCAGCTTCTACTAAAGTGATACAGACGACCTTGCAATTTATATGACGATGGCAACTTCCTTGTTATTTATGGATTTCTAGAAGATCAGACAACATTATCTTCCTAGAGTAGAGTTATTGGGGCCGAGCTTGCTGAACTGGGTACATATTTGCAATATATCTTTCTCTGAAATCTTACTCGTCTCTTTGAGCTTGAATATCACATATTTTGATTTACTGGAGACAGAAATTGAAAGGAATAAGAACCATTTCTAATAAGAAAAAATAATAATGAACTGACATTCTTATAAATAATCAAGAAATTTGTTCCTAAAAGCATTTTTCTATTTTTTCAATCATCATTAGATTAATTAGAACTGAAGGGGAAGGCAATAAGAGTATGAATTTTCCTCTTTCAAGGCAAGTGCAGTATTCTTTATCACACAACATCATCCTAGATTCTCCATCTCAAAATCGAATGTCCCCGACGATAGACAAGGTCTTTGATGGTTATAAATGGAGAAACTTAAATGGAGTATGATAAACCAACAAGTATAAAATGAAAAGGTCGATGGTTTATTGATTTTTTACTGATGGATTATGAGAAACTTACATGCAGGGTTCTTATATAGATTAGCTTTACTGCATAAGGTATTTACACTAAAAATTAGTCTGAGATCTCATGCCATTCAAAGACAGCTATCGGAAAGCTGGTAAATTTTTCAAGAAGGGGATAAGAATTAGATAGTTATGATGAAGATGACAATGAAAATGAGATCAAAGCATTGAATGACACATCACTTTAGTTCAATAGCTCTACAGATCATTTTGCATATAGAAAACTAACAAAAAGTCAAATACCTTGGTAGCTAACCATCAAATCTCTGAACAGCCTTGAGCAATAAGGTTGGCCATGCTATTGCAAGCACTCCTTTGATGGATGAATATTCAAGAGCTACAAGCTTTCAATAAAGAAACATTAATATATGAACACCAAGATTGCCCAAATCCATAAGAAACAAGCATGATAACTACCTACCTCCTCAAGTTCTTTGTTCATCACTTTCTTTTTTACCCTTTTAGTCGGCCTTTCCTTTTCAACTATTTTTTAGTTAATATTTTCAAGCAACAAGTAACATTATTGAGTTTTACATCAATAGAAAATATACAAGAACATGAATGCATTATAGGAGTAATTTATTGAACAGATTATATGGAAGGTCTGAAAACATCAAAACTTTTACCTCTTTCTCTCCAAGACTCCAAGTTAAATAACAACAATAATGGTAATAATAAATCAACCTCATAGCCAAGTCAAACTAAAATAGATCAAATGTGATTCAGAAGATGGGGAAATTGATCTAGAATCCAATGAAGTAGCTTTAAAGAAATAAACATCTATTACCCTAAAACTAGCATAAGAAGAAAAATTATCAGAAACAAATGTATAATGAAAAATTATTAGAAACAAAAGTACAATGATTATTCTTTATTAGTGTTTAGTCTTGTACGTAAGTTTCAATATAGTGCCTTTGTATTTCTCTAACTCTTCATATTTCTTTCTCAGTCTTGCATTTTCTTCCTTCAAATTTGCAAGCTAGTACACTTTAGTTTTCCACTTCTTAATTATTTGCTATTGTTAATTCCTAAATTTATGCTCTCTGTCAGTAAGTGGTGGATCTACCTATTGAAAGTATTCACAGGCTGGCAGCCTTTCCTGTTAACACATTAATCAATGTAAAATAAATTAAAGAGCATAAATGGTATCAATGATAGTATTGAACTTACAAATGTAACAACTAAAGACATTTATAACTAACTCACAAAGTAAAGAAGGCAACCAAGAAATTGCCTCACTGGGTTTCTATCAGTATATGATGTAAGTAAATGAGAAATATTTTCAGAGAGACATAACTTTCCATGGGTTGTGATTGAGGAAATTATGCTATTGATTGATGATGCCATTAGCCTGAAAAGTGCAATTCTGAAGTAAGCATTCTCATACAAATAGAAAAAAATAAAAAGAATAACTTTTTCTAAATTATTGAAGATTATACATAATATAGATGTTTTACCTTCTGTGTTACTAACTCTTGCATTGTCCTTATACATAGGACAATTTCTCTTGTCATGCCCAACCACCACTTTTTTACATCCTTGATAAAGACAACCCTCACGCTTTTTGGCTACCACTTCAGAAGTGGATTTTTATCTTGCAGCAATCCTTCCTTTAGTCTTTACAATATGTGGATCATGTAGTATAATAGGTGTTGATATTCCTAACTCATGGTTTGCATTATCCACAATATGAGTATCATGTACATGTAAATTCTCTTCAATGCTCTATACTATCTCTTCATTTGATGAATTGAAACCATTGTTTTCTTCTAACTCCATTCCTGAAATTGTTGTTAAGATATTTTCCAAGCCTTCTTTAGTAATAGCAAATAATTGATAATTATGAGTCACTTTAGTTGCTACTTCAGACCACAACTTAGATAGTTTATGCTATCTCATTAAACCAGAATTCTCAACATTAGAAATAACATGTGTACCACAAACGGTAATATTTTCTTTTGGTCTTTTCATCCATCGCTTCAAAATAAGTCAATCAGGCATATGTATAATACCTCATAAATGAAACATAGCAAGAATATGTTGTCAAACAAATCCATGAAATTTAAAAATAGACATGTGCAAAATGTCATATTTTTCTGATTATCCCATGCAATCTTCCTCACTTTGTCTTCTTCTCTAGTCTCATGCTTGAACACCTCATATTTATCTATGGGCCCATCTGCCTCTTTAAACACTGCAATATAATACTGAGTTGCAACTACTTGTTCTTAAAATTTATTAAAGATCACCTTGTTATAAATCTTACTCATGTCTTACTCTATCATATGTGAGGTTGCCAATGTCAGTGTGCCATATATGGTAGCACAATTAGCCTCAAGTTTATCATATTGTCTTCTCTTAACAGCTTGATCATACGCTTCTGCAAATTCAAGTAGTTTTATTTTACGATTTACAAACTTGTCAAACAACAAATTCATGCTCTCAGAACACCCTGTGGTAGTCATACCGGCCTAAAAAACATGCTTAACATATGTAGGAACCCACATTTTATGAATTTTATACAAGTTTTTCAACTATCCATTTTATTCTACTTTAAATTTTGACATAACATTGCTCCAAGTAGATTCAAAATCTTCTATACCATCGGTATTATAGATGCAATTCAACCGTTGTGACTTAAAAGATGAATATTGATGGATAACTATAGTCAAATTCTCATGAAACTTCTTGTTTAGATGCCAAATGCATATGATATGATGGGTTTCTAAAACTATCTCTTTCACAATCGCTAAAATTGTGGCATCTTGATCAATTACAAGTGCTTTTGGAGAAACACCACCCATAACTATAAGTCATGTATTAAATAACCATTTAAAATCTTCCTTTGTTTCACCAAAAAGGAGGCCCATCCCAAGCAATACCGATTGTTTATGGTGGTTCACTCCAACAAATGGGCCAAAGGGCATTTCAAATTTATTTATTTTGTACATTGTCTCAAAACACACCACATTATTAAATGCAGCATAATCAATCTTCGAATCCCCATCAACCCAAAAATATGATATTAAGTGATTATCATCATTATGTTTGTCAGGAAACTCTAACACATATTAGTTATCGAGCTGACAACTCGCCACGTCATACTACTGCCTTTTCGGGATCTCTCCGAATCTCGCAAAATCCGAAGTTAGGATACGCATCTCCAGGGATCCCTCTCCTAAATAAACCTCTTAGTTCAACCTGCATACAAGTCCACAAGACTCCCGGCTACACACCCCGCTCACCTATAAATACGAACCAAGTATGCATCCCTAGGACAGATAACTTGTTCTTATTCCATCCTCCCTCCAAAAGTCCCATATACTAACTTGAGCGTCGGATTGTTCACGCTGGGAACACTCCCGGCATCCTCTAATCAGTGTTCTAGTCTCGCAGGAATCAAGGAGGGAAGATCTCGAAAGCTGCATCAGCATTCCATTTGGGAACCTCCCAAACATTGGCGCCGTCTGTGGGAACCGTTTCAAAAAGTTCAAAAAAGATGTCAGATGACATTATAAACACAAACGATGCTCCCTCTCTCCCTGCAGTCATCAATAACACGCAGTCCACGTCGAACCAGAATAACATAGTGCCACAGCCTGAAGACCTGTCGACTTAACCCAGACCGACAAACCAACAGGCGATGCAACACATGATGTGTGAGATGATGTAGTAGATGATGCAACAATTTATATGGCAACAAGGGAATAATCTATGCGGACCCCCTGCCGCGGAAGCCCTTCTACCACCGCCTCATCCCCAACATCAGAAAGGTCTAAAAAATGGACCCAGAGACCCTCACGAAGCCGGTGTCTACGTCACCAACCCCGCATTAGGAGCATTGCTACCTGATGTGCAGGCACCACATCCGGTAAACGTAGAAAACACACTGGTCATGGGTATCCTGGCCAACAACCCGGTAAATACCGTCCATACCATCTTGGAGCCGATTCAGAGGCAAGTCGACTATGGCCATGAAAGAGAAGCATCTTTGCACCCCGGGATAAGAAAACTCCCAGAAAATAATGCTACTAAACTAGAAAGATGGAACACCCAAGGATGGCCAGAGAAGTAAGCATTGGCAAAACGTTCCCCTTTCTACCCAAAAATCCTGGAGGAACCTATTCCCAAAGGATTCAGAATGCCATCTCTAGAAGGTTTCGACAGCACCACAGACCCCGACGATCACCTCGCCAGATACGATGGTCAAATGACCCTCGTAGGGGTCTCCGACACCATTAAATGCCGCGCATTCTTGCCGACACTCAAAGGAGCAACCCTGTCCTGGTATCAAACTTTGACACTAGAATCCATCAAATCCTTCAATGATCTAGAAGAGCGCTTCCGGAAATGTTTTATAGCTCAACGGAGATAGAAAGGAACAGTGAAATCATTAATGATGGTAAAGCAAAGGGTGAACAAGACTCTCCGTGAATATATGAGTAGATTTAATTGGTATACATTAGATGTGGAAAAGCTAGACCACAACATTGCGGCAGCAGCACTCCAAAGTGGAATTGCAGACCCAAAGGTCAAATACCAGCTACATCTATGGCCTCCGAGAGACTACTCGGAGCTCTTGGAAATGCTAAATCGACACATAGATGTAGATGAAAGCACGAGAGAAGAGGATGCTAAAAGACAAAGGAGCCGGTCGCAATCCCTGCCTTCATGGTGGGAAGGAAGCCACGTCGATGTCACCATAGATCCGGGCAAATATCTTCTGCTCACTGATCCGAAAAAAGTAAAATAATAGCAATAAACAGAGATACTCTCAGGCATACTCTTAACTGCTCCGCCACCCATGTCCTCCATAAAATCTAGAGACAAGGATACCAGGTCTCCTCTCCACTAAAGATCAAAAGAAGAAGCCATCTAGATTGAAGCAAATACTACCTGTTCCACAAAGACATTGGCCATGACACAGACGAATGTCGCATCTTAAAAGAAGAAATCAAGAAGCTCATCAAAAGAGGGAAGTTACTACAATATGTGGCCGATGATCCTAGAAAAGCGGAGGATAAACATCAAAAGGGTAGGGGGCGGGAAGAGAGAGAAAAGGACCTTGCAACAGAAGATAATCAACCCATAGCAGGAACCATCAATGTGATATCAGGTGGCCCAGTAAGCCATCCCTCTACTCTAGTAAACACGGTAGAAAGTAGCCCCAAAAGAAAGAGAAAAGAAGAAGAGGACTTTCCGATCATCTTCTCACAAGAAGATAACCAGAATAACGCGGTGGTTATATCAGTCGTCATCCGGAACTACCAAGTGAAAAAAATCATGGTTAACAGCGGTTCCTCGGCAAACATCCTCTTTCACCATTGCTATGAAAAAATGAAGATTTCAACGAAAGAGCTACAACCTTTTGTAGGGCGATTAACTGGCTTCACAGGAAAAGGTGTCTTTCCTTTCTGTACGAAGAGGACTCCTCCTTTTCTGCAAAATAATAAATCATACAAATTAGTTTTTCAGATAATGGTTTGATGACCATCGGTTCCACAGAAACGAAACCGATAACCCTCGCGAAAAGTTTATCGACCATCAGTTCAGCAGAAATGGAACCAAAGAGAAAAAGTGAATATCGGATGATTAAAAGCATAAGTAGAAAAATCATTTCAACAACTCCTGCAAATCATAAAAACTGAGGACTAACACATTTCCCTTCTTTTAGGAATATTTTTCCTCTATACTGGATTTTGTGTAGCTACAATCCTTTTCATTGTGAAACTAGAACCAGAAACAAAAGGGCGAACTCTTGAAGAAATTCAAGCCTCCATGAATACCTAGTGGGAAAAAAAATCCACAGAATGGATATGGCCTATCATTATTGATCTAAAGTTTTGATCGTTTCCTTGATCTTAAATCCTCTGTTAAAACAACAACATGGTCTTCCAGAATTAAGCTCCAGATTCGGCAAGCCATTCAATTCTCAGCCATAATTTATTGCTTTTGCATGTAATTTCAGGTGATTCTGTGCAATGTTAAGTTCTTTTTAATTTTTCCTAAATAGGTTTCCCCATCATATTCAATAAATGCCATGAAAATATCTTGTTAGTAACATCAATAACAATATCAAGTTTCTGTCCCTTTAATTAAATGTCTTGCAGCAATGAGATTAGAGGGTTGAACCTTGAGATTAATTTCAAATTAATGGCTAATAATTAAAAATGAAAATGAGTGAATGATATTTGTGCAATATATATGACTTTGTTGGCAAATAAGATGGTAATGGATTCCATCATAGACACCACTAATTGAAAATATCTTTATAAATATGACTCTCAGCTAAGTGATATAACAAGAGAACCCAACACATGGACAGTATAAGAATCGCCAAATTCTCTTTTGTGCAAGACTCTCAAATTCGTCATGCAAACTTCATACAAATCAGGTTGAACAATTTAAATGATGTTACAGTTGCGACGTAAGCATTCAGATTGCGAAGTATCAGTTATGATTCATGTTTTGTTTGAAGATGAAACGGCGATAAATCATTTTAACCCAGTTTACTAAATGGCTAAAAATGAGTACATTTTACTTTAAAACTGCAATTAAAAATCTCGCTCTCTTATAGATTAGAGGTTCATGATGACAGGTTGTGCGTTAAAAATCAAGATGCATAATGTGTGAGAACTAGAGTTACTGAACTCTAATGAGATGGCATTAACTCAAAGAGGCTATCAATTAGGATAAAAAATATTTTCCTAAATACTTTGCCTCTTAATGATTAGGGATTGTCATAAGATAATCCAAAAACATCAGTTGGAAATGGCTTGTTGACAATGTTTCTTTCACTGCATAAAGACCCTAACACCAAACACTTTAAAGAGACATAGTAGACTGGGACTTCAAACTCCCGGTCTTTGTGGTGAGGCGACAATTCTCCCATATTTTCCATCAATTCTTCCTATAGAATTTCAACTGCCTGCCAACCTTTGTTTTCTTTCTCCACTTGAATGCCACCAACAAGATATGCATCATCCATCAACCTTCATGCTTTTGATGTTGAAAACGTAGTCCGTTGAACATCCATTGTGGACACACATGATACATTTATTAGGAAATTACAATTTTCAAGTTTCCCTAAATGGCCCCATGTATACAAACAAGCCTGTAAATGTCCGGTTCATCTGCTGATAAGCAAGACCTGTAATACCCGTGTATTAAAGACTCAAAAACACGTACATCTCTTACAAGCCAACTAAGGAATTTTCTCAAAGTCAATTGACATATCTGTATGAGGAAATTTTTAAAAAATTAAAACTGAGAGACTAAGGTTCAAATAGATGTTACTTCAGTTTCATAGTGGACTTGAGAGGATCATTTCTGCAATTTGATATCTACTTCTTTGTTAGAAAGGCTAAAACCATCACATCAAAAAGATTCAGAGATCATAAAATGCATTCCCAGTGCTCATTTTATGATTGGTTTTTCTTAGATATATGCTCTCATGGGCATTTTGTGTATTCTTGAGCAATAAAGAATACAGCAAGAAACCAACGTAATGAAAAGAATACAACCAGATGCTTAAAACTACTACATTCAGAAAGGCAATCACCTCTAAAAACATGCGTGGGAAATTAAACATACATGCTTTGAAACAGGAAGTCCAGATTTATCTAATTATGTCAACATGACACAAACTACAGATATGTTCAGGCACTCAGCCCGGTAATGTTTCAGCCCATGAATTTTGCATGCTTCAACTAAGCTGCTGAGCTTCCCTTGTTGACAACTCATTCTATGCTATTTGAATGTCATTCTCTGATTCAATGCTTAATTCCTTTCCACAAGCAGGATTGCTTGCATCGACCCAATCAACCTGCTCGAAAGTGTTGAATGATCATCAACAGCAAAAAATGAACAAATCCATGTTTCAATTCCATCCAAATTGCTTTCAACTGCGCTTCTGAATTAGAAAAGTAGACAATATTTAATTAGAATGATAGCTAGCAAAACAGTTCCCCTTCATTACTCCTCAAAACTCTCCCACCACCTGAGATCTGCAGAGTACTTTCCCTTGCACAACCACGTTTATATTACATAGCTGTTTTAATCGGGACCCATAGCAGTTGTATCTACATACACACCTAGGAAACTGATGCCATTCCATTCAACTGAACTTACTGTTAGCATAGAATTTCACCTATGAATCTAACTGAACTACCATAAAACTCACCGAAAAAATGATGATGGCATTAGCATCACATAGATACTTAGCCCGACATGGGTAGAACCTGGGGATGAAGATGAAATGCACTATCTTTATGGAGCACTACAGGGGAAGTTACGACAGGAGAATCGAGTAGCATTCTGCTAGGCCCAGCAGTGCTGCTACTCTTAATTCCATCATCTTCGAGTTATTGAATTCTCAAATGCTTCTCTGGCCAACACTTCCATATGTTTCCTTTTTCTGTCTGCAATCTGCATCTACCATTTCAAAGATGCCTGTATTTCTTCAAGTGTTCGCTTCTTGGTTTCTGGCACCAGCTTCAAAACAAATAAAATGGTTGCCGCACTAGCCCCAGCATAGAGGAAGAAGGTACCTAAAATCCACTCAAATGTTATTACGATTCGACAGATGCCAAGAGTGAATTTTTAGTAAAATTACAGAAATAAGATCATACCTGATGAGCTCCAACTCATGAGAAAGTTGAAAGTGTATGAAATTGCCCAAGAACCAAACCAGTTGACCAGAGTCACCAAGCTTCCTCCGGTGCCCTTTATGTTTATTGGGAAGATCTGTAACAATTTTAAGCAACAAGGTAACTCCATTGAACCTCACTTAGATTCAGAAAGTATTCACCTTTAGTTCCACCAGATATCTTACCTCTGACATTATAACCCAAGGAACTGCTCCCATTCCTATTGAGAACGACCCCAAGAAAACCTGACATAAATAAAAATGACAGAAAATTACATGAGAGAATGTTACCACTGGATGATTTTTATTAGCTTGATCTTTTTCGCCATTAAAACTACATTGTGATTCCATGGATGATGGAATAGCACAGGAAAAACAGTAACCTACCAGCACACCAGTGACAGCTAGAGTTGGTACCCAATCAAGTAACAATCCATGGTCCTGTTGAACAAATTATGTGAATTCAAGATGAGAATGGTGAAACCATAGTCAGCAAAACAGAATTGAAATTAAGTCTGACGGGAATCTGACAGTCACCTTCAAGTAGAATGACATCCCTGTCAGAAAATTGCCTAAACATGTTCCAGCTGCAGACGTCTGAAATGCAAAATAAGGCCTGAGTCATGATGAATGTAAGCAAGTCGATTTGCAAAACCAAGAGGTTCTTACTGATACCAACCAACAAAAGAGGTCTTCTTCCAGTTTTGTCCATTAAGATTGCACCCACGACAGTTATCGGTACCTGTGCAGCAGGATCAGATGCATCATGTTTTTTTAGGAGAATCGCTAAAGGATGACTGCAAGGGTATACAGATAAAGGCAAGTCCATCCATCAAGTTGGTCAAAGCCGCATGGATAGTCTACTTCCTAGAGATATGTTACACAGACAGGAAGAAATTCGTTGAGAATCAAACAGCTTTGAGGTTATTGAGTACCTGAATTAGGCCCATGGCAATGGATCCAACCTTGCCAGAACATCCTGAGATCACAGGTAGAAGTTAGCATAAATTTACTCATGCAAAATTCATGCAGAAGTGAGTGCAATTTATCTTTACCAGCAGCAATGAAGGTCTTGCTTCCATAATAAATAATGCCATTGATCCCCAAAAGTTGCTGAAATGCCATTAAGCCGACAGCAACCTGCATGTCCAAAATAAGCTATGTTGGGAAATTCTCTTTTGGATTCACCAAGTCAACCAACCCTGTTCCATTTGTGGGAGACAAATAGACGGTTAAGGAAAAATTTTTAAGTTTCAGATATTTGGATCACAAAATCGCAGACCACACATTCATGTACATTTTTCGGCCGATTACTTATAAAATTATTCAACTCAATTGAACATAGGAAGACATTGTAAGAGAAAGAAGATACTTACAATTACTGAATGAATGTATCTCCTTTGGAACAGGTCCTGTATTCTAGACTTTGGAAGAGTCTGAAGGGTTTGAATATAGTTCTGCATACAACATTAGCCCACAATCAGAAATAACTCTCTTAACATTTTCAAGATTTCACTTTCAAGTATATATTGAGGTCTATGGGTTGGAGTAAGCACTTGAATTTCATGAGCTTCCTCTGTAACGTCAGCATCTTTTCCCCGAAGCTTCCGTAATGCAACTTCAAACTCCTTTTCACGACCAACCTTTGCCTGAAATGCAGTATGCGTTCATCATATATTTTAAGCCATATCCTACTTTAGGCTGAGTTTGAATGCACAGTTGCGTAGAATTGCAATTAATAAGCAATAATTTAGATTACCCAACTCACGATTTCCTTCATTAGCATTAGCTTTGAGGATTAGTACTCCAACTACTACTTGGAATATTACGACAGAACAGGAAGTCCATGACTACTTCCATGTAGTGATGGTAGGAAGCATGATTAGTTTTCATGGTTTCCTGATATGATATTTGTAGTTCAATTTACTTTTGCATCCAAACCAGCCTTACAAAGGCAGCCAAAAAATCATATTCGTTGAGATTAGCTACAAACCAGCCATCTAGGAGACTCTGGAATTATGAATAGACCCCCAAGCAGAACAAAGCATGGAACAAGTCCTGCATGTGAATCAGCAGAATAATCAATTCTCAATGCCTAAAATAACTCAACCGAACATTTAAAATTTTGCATAATTTCCCTTTCTTCAGGCAGTCATAGTCTTCTAAGATTGCATGATTCCATGATTATAAGCGATTGCAAACTTAAATCAGTTCAATATTACTAGTACTTACCGACTAGCGTAAGGGTACGCCATGAAACAAATGTACCAACTATGAATGCAGCAGCACATCCTACGCAGATAAAGAGCTGCAGAACGAGCAAATGGTCAGTAAAAAAGATTTTAACACTTCATTGAATGGCCTCTTGTCAGCCATTCATTCCAATGATCAGACCTTGTGTTAGGTACCTGATTAGCTGTTGTAAGCCCTCCTCGGAGATTCTTCGGAGTTATTTCTGCTATGAACACTGGGACCTGTTCATCATAGGATTACAGTCAAGAACATCATGACAGTGATATTTCCATAGAAACATTCAATTTACAGAGCTGCTGAAAACAGTTGAATTATGGTTTCCTTTAAATTCATAAAATTACGTTATTCACAAGTTGGATAGCTAAGCTGTACTTGCAGTTCAAAGGCTACTTTCTAGACACAAATGATAAGATTGTTATTAGCTTAAACCAAAGTGTCATCATTCAAGTCACTCTACCATCCCTAGTTATAGCTAACATTCTTTGATGAATGCCAATACCACATTAAATAGGTAAATCTGTAGATAAAACACATACCGCATAGGAAAGAACGCCAATTCCATAACCATTGCAAAATCGTCCCATGTCCAGCATCAGGGCACCCTTCACCAAATATTCAATATAGATTCCATAAATACACCATATCAAGCTGAAATGAATTCCCTTTGAGGATGAAAATGTTAAGCATCCAACTCAAAAGAAGCAAGAATAACAAACCTTAGACAAGTAAATAGCCAACCACCCAATAATGCAGAAAACAGCTGAAATCCTCATCGCCTACTTTCATGGAACAATTCAAGTTAGTATTTCAAGTGCTCGGACGCATGAAGCTACAATGGCATCTTGTTACAGTTCTTACCCCTTTCCGACCGATGATGTCTGCAATTCGCCCACTTGTGACCGCACCGATCATTGCACCAATGGTCACAATTGAACCAACAACTGAGAACTGCATCATAACAAAAGTGATTAATTTTGATAACACTCTTGGTCAAACTTGTCACTGCACAATATTTATGCATTCTAAGCATCTGGTATGAATACCAACAAACAATCAGCATAGCTTTTGCATGGGCCACCATTTTCTGATTCACTGTAGGTACCGAAAGTGGGCACAAAAGCTGACCATCCATCACAAGGGCCGCATTAGTTTGCGATTTGGCCCATGACTAGCGCATTCACTCTATCAGCTGTTAGAGTCCAGAACAAATGCAAGGTTTTAGAAAACTTGGCCAGGTTTCCTTTTCCTTCTTATCTGTTTGCAAATGTGGGCCACCTGATTAGCGGACAGCATTTCATATATGTCCGAGAGCATATAAATGATGCGGCCACCTCAGGGAAGTTAGACATCAGTAAAGGAAGCCATGTACAGACCTGAGCCACGGATAGACCAAGATCACTAGTGATTTCTTCTTGAGTAGGAGATGAAAAGCCCACCTGCAACAGCAAGATTTGCTTAGTCTACAAATACAAAAATACTAAAAATACTAAAAATGATAATAATAATAAAACAATAACAATAATCTCAGCCGTTGAAAAGAGGGGAATTTGCAGCCGAATCTAGTGATTTGACTTTTATGTATGTCAAGAAATTCACTTGCAGATGCTTCCAAACACGGAGATATGATCCAGCTCCTTTCAACCTGGAAGGGAGGCCCACTAGAAAGAAGTATCTGTGACACGGACACCCAAAAGAAGTCCTTGTTTTGGACGTAGTCCACACACGTGACGAGGCACTAGTTTTCATGTACCATGACCAAGCAGGCAAGAGACCCCAGAAATCCCATTCTTCAATATAAATCACTAGACCCACATTGGTAAGGTCAGCATCGCATTGCAGTCCTGTGAGAATGTTTCCTCTTTCCAGGCTGGGATTAAAGGCTACAAGAATGGGGCCGACCGACAACCACAGAATAATCAAATAACAACATGCACCTGCCATCATTACCAATCCAGCTGGAGACGTGATGTAAAAGCTTTAGGATATTTATCTGACATTTAAGTAAAAATATTTTTTTAATTTCTTATATTATTTTATTTTTTTACATCATTATCCATTTTTTCGCAGGAGAAATTATCTATTTTATCTCTGTATCTCTTTTAGCTTAAACTAAAAACACACGCGAGAGATAAATCAGGATTCCAACCTTCGAGATTGAGCCAAATATTTAACGGTTAAAATAGCCTTTAACAGGATATTTGTTTGCATGGGATTCCTTGTCCAAGCGCAGCCCATTGATGGCTCTGATCGATGCTCCCAGTCCCAGCTGGGAATGCCAGAGCCCGCGAGTACAAAGTCAGGTACTCGCGGTACCGCAACCGTACGCATAACGTAAAAAGCACCCAACGCTGGTCCCAGCCGCGTCAGCAATGCTCTCTTTTCCGTCCCGCCGTCAACTCAACCAATAGACGTGTCCAGCCTCCAGGTGAAAATAACAGAGAAGGCACCGCACGTGTCTGCGTACCTCTCACGTATGAGAACGGCCATTCCCGCTTATTGGCCACACCGAAAACTGGGTATCATCAAGGTTTTTGCAGGGCCAGGATGTATCGTCACAGAAACAACGCTTGCAGGTGAACGTACGTGGCTGTAGTTGGTAGTACTTACAGATGCCCCGAATTCGAAGGAGCCGCAGACGGCCACAGCCGTGCTGATCAGGACCATCTGCACCGACCCTTGGTCCTTGTTCTGGGAACCATCTCCGTCGCCATCAGGTACTTTCACCCTCTCTATGAGAGGCTGTGCCATCTCTTCCGACGGCGAGACTTCTCCATGTTCCAAGTCTTTGTTGGTAGCCATTATCTCCACAGCAATACCAAAAAGACAGACAAAGAGAGATTGAATTTGAGGGGGGCTGAGAGAGAGAGAGAGAGAGAGAGAGAGAGAGAGAGAGAGAGAGGAATGAAGAGAGATGAGAGGATTGCTTTCCTTCCCTTCACGTAGAAACGTGATCTCGTCCCACGTATTTATATCGTCGGTCACCTACGAGGAAAGACAGCGAGAGAGGGAGTCCCGAATTCCTGGGCTACTAACATGAGAGTCCTGTGCCTGGCCCCACATGTACTGAATTTCAAGTGGTCCATACACAAGTTGCCATTTGTGCTATTCCTGAGCGATACTCGATTAGTGGACAGCCAATATGAATCCAAATTCAACAAGAAAGTGACCCAATAAACAACCGTGCAGATCGCTCGATTTTTAGTGCATTAATGTAAGCCTTCAACTTGGGTTTTTAACCCGTGACGAAAATGAAATAAATATTTGATTTGTGTGGGCCAGGCATTAGGTGAATGTGTATGGAATTTTATCGTGGTGAAGAGCAGCACGATATATGCATGTGGGATTGCAGCTGGCACCGTTGGGCGCGTGGGATTAACAGCTCCAATCATGGTTGTAGATATGTTCCTTACATGTAACTGACGTGGCTTCAACGCGGACGTGACAGACTTTTTGGCAGCACTCGTGCCCGACGGGCTTGACCTATTTTGTTCTCTGATCAGCCTCGCTAGTTCGCAGGTCTACCTGTCCATGTGCTCCTCAGCTGCAGATCTGAATGGGCAATTGGCCTATCCGAAAATGTCGATTTTGGGCCTATTAATTATGTATTTAGGCTCAAATTCACAAAGAAAATAAGAAGGCCGGTGCTTATTCAATTCGACATATTAGGTTGAAATTTTTGCTTGATAGCACATTTTTCCTGTTACTGGATTGAAGAATTTTGATTTCACATGTTACCCACATCCCCCATGGCTCAGATCTCATAAGCATGAGCCCAACCTACCTTGATCGGTACCACCATTCTGGATGAGGGGCCATTTGAATTCATACTCTTGTGGGTCTCCGAGAAACCTTCGTTTGAAAAATAGAATTGATGCTACCGAATGGGCAAGTTGGTTCCCGAACGAGGTTTTATGCTGCACCAGCGCCTCACCACGGAATCGTCTGTAAGCCCAAGGAAAAGTGGGATCCACATGACGATTGAGATTCATCTAACCGTCCAAAAGGTAAATCTATAACATATTTATTCAAAAATAATTTTTTTCGGAATTATATATTGAATTGTTCCATACGGAAAAGAAAACTATGGATTCCAATGGAGTTACAGTTGAAAATATTTTTGGATATTGACGCTGCCATTAAATATATATTATGATTTTTAATAGAGAATATATATAATATTTATTATTTTTCGTACAATTAGATGAATCTAAGATGCGATCCGCTTCCCACTTGCCACATTACAGGTCAGCATGATATTTTCTCCATTATTGCCCGGAATCTCTTACGGTATTCTTGACTGCTTCGCTTCCCCATTGAAACCCACGTCGCACGCGTTTATAAGTTAACACGTTTGATATATATAAGACGTCTACATCATGATTATCTAACATTATTTTAACCCCTTGGTTAATCTCATACTGATTTATCAGGATCGGATGGGTAAATATTAATATAAAAACAAAATAACATTAATCCCTACTAATAATATACATTATTTTTATATTATTATTCCTCAAAATTTGGATAAATATATAAGGCAGCATGTGTTCCACCTCACGTACGGTCAGGATTTTACGATTAAAATTTGAGTAGTTATCTTCCGCAGCATGTGTATATCGAGAAAGTGCAGCGCGTGGTGATTAAGAGGAGGAGAGGGGCTTTTTTGGCAAAAGAAGATTTTTAGACACTTTCGGTAAAAATATCGGCGGCAACCGTCGCTCCAAAAACACGGCCGCAGCCCGCCAC
Organism: Pouteria campechiana; assembly: GCA_036873735.1. Classification (NCBI taxonomy): domain Eukaryota; kingdom Viridiplantae; phylum Streptophyta; class Magnoliopsida; order Ericales; family Sapotaceae; genus Pouteria; species Pouteria campechiana. Next base: position 23,377 of record JAYJMB010015790.1, read on the forward strand.
GTCAGACTGACGAATTCCGTAGATTCGGTTCCGAGTCTCGTGTTTTTTATTCGGATGGTCGCGCTGTCGGCTGGATAGCCTCGCGCCGTGGACGGAGCAAGCTATTCCAATGGATAGTTGAGATTAGAAATTTCTGGTTATCCATTCTACACCCTCTGCATCATCCGGATCAGGTCAAAAGCTGGAACCATGATATACATTATATATACCTATATACATCCACCGTACGCAATTTTTTAAATCATCTTAAAAATTATTAAAATCACACAGTCAGCTAAGCTTTCGTGAAAAATGTGAAGGAAGAAGTTTTATGATTGGAATTGCTTTTTGATTATAAGTAGTACAGATAAAATTTTTATGCAAATAAAAGTGGGTGATATTTTAATTTTTATGGTAAATGTTTTTATTTATGTTAACTCAGTTTGAGGCCCGTGGCAATTTATTTAGTTGGTGTCACTTTTTACATTGAGATTAAATAAGTTATCTCAATTAAGATTGCTAGGAAAAAGAACAATTTTAACTAAATCATATTTATCTTCAAATGAGATTAATTTTGTGGTCTTCTTAAGTTATAAATTGAGATGATTTTTTTTATCTTAATTAAATAAGTAGGATTAATAATGATAAATATATTAGATCTACTTTCCTGTGAAAAGAACATAACACTTTTAGGTTTTACTCTTTTTTTTACTGTGGCGTATCTGATTATTTGATTTTTCAATTATTTTTACTTTTAATTGAAATATAATGCTTAAAATTTTTTGGGCAGTGAGGTGCTCCAGAAAAATAGGGCTGGTCTCACTTTTTCCTTAGGTTGCAGAGTGACTGTGGAACCTGAGGTTATAGACAAATTCGCATATCTAGCTTCCTACTAAATGGATAAGATTTCCCAGGCAGATAATAACCAACCTCTTAAGCAATGACCAGATGAATTGGACAGCATTTAATTTGGATTGCTTTATATATCAAATCATCTATTTGATTATTTTTTATTACTTGTGGGCCTCAGTTCAATCATGAATTCCATTAGGAGGACAGCATTATTAGGGTTGGTTTGGTTGGTTGATAATCACAACCGTTTATAGCAATCATCAACTGGCGTGGTCCCTCTATGAAGTATCGTGTGCAAAGCATGCTTCTTTCTTAATGGATGCTTTCTCCTCAGGATTAGATTGGCATCTTGTTTTACTTGGTTTACGTAAAAATTACTTTTTTAATAAATTTCTCCATCTCAAGCTTTATAATTACAGATGATTCCATGGTGTTGATTAATTACCCACGCAACTCATTAGTTTTTCGTAAATCATAAAGATTTGGTATGATCTATTTCAACCATCATGCTTGGTAGCATTTAATTAATTAGTATGTCAAAAATTGTTTTAATTAGGAATCTAATATCCCCAACATTCAAAAAAAAAAAAAACAAAAACAAAAACGTTTGAGACAATCTAATGAATTTTGAATTGTCACAGCTGATTTAAATTATTAATCAACTTAATTTTGGGGATCATAAGAATAGGTATTAAGACAAGTATAATAGATGACTTAAATATAATTAAACATCATGGTTTGTAAAATGATGAAGTTCTACCATGCAACTACCACCAGTCAATCAATTTTTTTAGAACCATATATCAAGCCTAGTTAGGTGGTGGATTAAACACATCCATTTTGAAAGCATTTGTCTTATAGCCGTGTACGACTTGTGTGGATTAAAGGTATCCATTTGATCCATGTTTATCCTTTCCTTTTCGATAAGACTTAAATTTCGTGGAATCTAAGCTATTTTGATATTTATATAAATTCTTTTTTTTATACGTTGAACACGCTCATGGGTGTTGTTGACTATTCAAATGGTGTGAGTTGCCTAAGTCAATAAGTGGCCAAGAATGTCTGCCAAACCTAATCATTAGAGTATATCCATTTGGAAAGTTACGTAAGCTTATTTAATTTATATGTTAGCAATTTCGTGGATGATTAGAATTCAAATGTGAAATTCTCAATCTTGGCAAAACAAATTAATTTGCAAAGTTATTAGAATAGTGTTGTGAATCATGAGGAGCATAACGAAGAGTGTGAATGCTGTGAAGATTTTTCATGCTCGCCGTGTTGTATATTCCTTCTTTTGACCTCTTACAGTTACATTTACACTTTATGTAATTCTCTCTGATATTTTTCACATCATTCCAAGCTGTCGATCATAACTACCTGCACGACGAGGCACGTTACTTTTGACTAACATTTGCTATTCTAGGTATCAAAATTCTCTGATTGGAGTGGTTAGATGGATGTATGTTTGCATGTATGTATATGTATATACACCCACTTTCTACTCGACATGAAAGGGATGCTTGTCCAAAGCACTGGGGCCCACCTTGTCCGATTGATGGAGATTTTTTTGGGTCTGCTGCAAATGTCATCGGATTCTTTATTGCCATCTCCTCCACGCCCGCTTCTTCTTCTCCTTCCCCCATTTAAGATAAATGACGTTTAAGCACCACAACTTTTGTGGGACCCACTTGAGCTGTTCGTTAACTCAGGACATGCATTATACCTTGAAGGTGTGTTTGGACGGGAGTTGCATCTGGAAAGAGGTGTGTATTAGACACCCTTTTTCTCTAATGTGACATTATAAATATATTTTCAATTGTTATGCTTTTTTCAAAAAAAAATCTAATATAAACATATATTTCAAATAATCTTTCTAAATTATCTATATTTATTATTAAAAAAGATTTTTTATTGACATT
>JAYJMB010015790.1:30429-43816 GCA_036873735.1 Pouteria campechiana
CGTATTGTATCATACCATCTACAAGGCCCCGGCATTAAAGCATTGAATAAAGGAAGAGTCTAGATGCTCTGGTGTGACAAATAAAAACCTCCACGTCAGTTCGCGTGGGAGATTTTGAATGGAGTTTGAAACTTCTTCAGGCCTATTTCTATTTGCAGAGAAATTCATGAGATTTATAAAACTTAAAAGCTTTCTAAAAATCCACTTTTGGAAAAAGCTTATATTACGTATGAAGATATTAGTTGAAAAAATACAAAAAGAAAAAAAAAATCCATTTTGATGAGATTTTGAAAGTAATATTTTCCTCTATTAAGATAAAATTTGATAAATATAATTTTTTTTATTTTTTAATACTTGGATGTGTATTAAACTAATTAATGCACCATAATAGTATTTTTAATTGTTAATCTTTATAGAATTTGATTTTTAATATTTTTATTTATATTTTTAATCAAATCCATAAATTAATGTGAGACACATATCAACGTAGATGCTTAAATAAAATATCTAATTTAATTTTTGGATTATATTAATTTTTATTTTTAACAAATATGCAAAAGGAGTTTGAAACATCTTCAGGCCTATTCCTATTTGCAAGAATTTCATGAGATATATAAAACTTAAAAGCTTTCTAAAATTTCACTTTTGGAAAAAGCTTATCTTAAGTATGAAGATTGAAGATGTTAGTTGAAAAAATATAAAAAAGAAAAAAAATCCATTTTGATAAGATTTTGAAAGTAATATTTTCCTCTATTGAGATAACTTTGATAAATATAATTTCTTATTATATTGTATTTTTTATTTTTTATACTTGGATGTATGCTAAACTAATTAATGCACCATAATAGTATTTTTAGTCATTAATATTTATAGAAATTGATTTTTATATTTTTATTAATTATATTTTTAATCAAATCCATAAAACAATGTGAGATGCTTATTGATGTAGATATTTATATAAAATAGATGATATATTTTTTGGATTATATTAATTATATTTTAACAAATATACAAATATTAACAAGTTATTAATGTGTAAATGAAAAGTGCCTATTGAATGCATGCATAAAATAGATGAATAAATAAATCATACTAGCACTTCTAACATCCATAGATGATGCATTTTCCTCACATGGTACATAAACCTTTTGTATGGCTCCTACGTGTCTTTTCTAAATTTAACTTTTTCATATTTATATTATGTTGAGGTAAATAATAAGTCCCTGATTGTTCATATTGACTATTTTATTTAAATATCTACATTGACATGTGTCTTAAATTTATTTTCAAGATTTGATTACAAATATAATTAATAAAATTTTAAGAATAAAATTCTATAAATATTAATTATTAAAATAATATTCCAACATATTATTAGTTTAACGTACATCCAAATATAAAAAATATTAAAAATAAAAATATAATCTACTAAAAATTATACTTGTCAAAGTCTATATTATTAGGGGAGAAAATACCTTCAAATTTTCATCAATTGGGCCTTTTCTTCTTCTTCTTCTTTTATCTTTTTCCCAATTGACATGTTGACATGTAATACAATACATTTAGATTAAAAAATTATTGGCCAACATAACCCAATTTAAATGTAAGGTTGGGTTGTGTCTAGGTCCTCACAATTTGATCCAAAATTTATCTTAATTTATGTAATGTTTATCATAATCTCATGTATTTACATTATTTTTTGAGTTTTAGCTTATATAAATTGGAAATAATGTGCTAAAGTCTTAAAAAAATCTTTGATAAATTTATAAATGAAATGAAAAAATAATAATTAAATTATCTTTTATCACAAATACATTAATTCATACAGAAGCCAAATATTTATCTTAAAGGTAATATCATGTTAACCAAAATTCGATCAGATATTTAATGGAACTAATGTAAATTTAATTAATGTTTATTAATTAACATTAACCTAAATTATTAATCAAACCTAACCTAAATTTTGTAGATTTTTGTTGGACTTTTGAAAATAAGGATAGATTTAATATCAATGTTGGATTGAAGTTTAAAAAAATAAAATTGGAGTTCGATTGATGACAAATAGATGCAACCGGACCCCATTTAGATCCGTAGTGTTGATCCATTGGGACGTATTATTGGCTAAACTACACTCAGCTCGAATCAAACCATATTATATTTCAGTTGGGGCAAACTCTTAAATCCCGGTAATGTTAAACCAAAACGTTTTAAATTTAGGTTCCATGGGTTAATTTGGGGTTGAACTGTACTGACTTGTGCCTACGGAGGCAGATTAGAAGCCAAAGCTTACCATTTCACCGGAAGTAAAACTCTCCCTTACGACATCTAGCTTTGCGTTGAAAGTGGCCTATGTTAAAGTAGTGCCAAAACAACTTACATTCATCACATATTACTATATAATGTTACATATTTTATAGTAAAATCTGATTCATTAATCTTATTTATCTTATTACATATAAAATATTTATAAAATAATAAAGATATTTATATCTTGTGTTGCCAACAAGAGTAAAAAAGAATACTAAAGCCTTTTTTTGTTTCCCAGAAAACCGATGCAAATATTTTTATATTATTAATTATTAATTATTAATTTACTATTATATTTTATATTAATTTAATAATTTATTCAAAGTTATAAACTATACAAATTTTAAAATTTTAACAATAATTCCATACCTTAATTTTAATTGAAAACTGAATTTCAAAATTGTTACACTCTATAAAGCTGGATAAAATTTTAAATTAATATAAAATATAATAGTAATTTAAAAATAAGAAATTTTAATATAATAAAATAGTTGCATTGGTTTTGTTGGGAAAAAAATAAAGTTCTCAATTTCTTTTTACTTCTGTGGGAAATATAATATGTAAATATATTTATTATTTTATAATGGCACGAATTTAACATGTGCTACTTTCAATGTAATCGTAAGGGAAAGTTTCGTTTCCGGTGAAATAATAACGTCTAACATCTAAACCGCTTCCTAGGCTTAAGACCGGCCTAGAACGATTAATTCTCTGGGATATCATGTGTTTCAAATCTCCCACACTTGCCACTTGTAATTATGGAATTTACTTAATAATAGGCATGTAATTTCTAAAAAAATAGTCCCAAAATTGGACCATCCAGCCATTCCAAACTCAAGATCAAGGGAATTTTTTGCATTCTTCAAAAATTTCCACTTTGTAGTGGGGACGAATTCAATGTTTTTCCAACCACACTAGAGAAGCTTTGCTTGAGTTAGTTTGACCATAAAGAATCTATTTTTATACAATTTTATCTAGTTTTCAAAATTCGGTCGCAAAATTTCTGATTTTGGTAGAATTGGTAAATGGTTCATATCTCCTGATGCACTTCCAATTTTTATATTACTTTTAGTATTAAATCATCATCATTATCATTATTAGAGAGAGAGAGAACTCATACATATAAAAGAGAAGAATTTGAACTTGGTTCAGTCAATGATGTGCTCCACGGTGATGCCCCTTCTCAAATCACACCCTTGGGGTTTCAACATTCCACTATTTATAAATATTAATGTACATCACTTTAGGAAGTATATAAGATCTTTGTAAATATTCTTCCAAAATTACAATTAAATATTCTATAATATCCCCTAAAATCATATTCACACATTGAATAATATCTTGCTGTGCATATCCCATCAAACTTGGGCTATTTTCTATGTATTTTAATATTTTTCTTAATTTATTTAATTGCTATATTTTAATAAATTCCTTAAAATATTTTGATATATATATATATATTTCAGTTTCTATAGAAGCTAGAAGATGAACAATTAATGGTGGGCCAGACAGTGAATCTGTCTTACATTGAATGAAGCTCATTAAATTTGTATAGATTTATGACTTAAATTTTATAGATTTATGACCTAAGTTGTAGGCTTATTACTTGTATAGAACACTATATATAGCTTTTTAGAAAGAGAGATATAACTATTTTAAGTTTTCTAAACACAAATTATGTTATGTCTTTGCATGACTCAAAGGAGCATTTACAAACATATTTACAGTTTTTATAAGTAATTGTACATATATCTACATTTTTGAATTATCAAATATATAAATAAATTTATAAATTTTTAGTACCATCATCAGGGATAATTAAGAATTTAGACTGTCGTGACTATTACTAATGGATTTGATACAATCGTAATTTTGCAAAGTACAATAATGTAATAGAACCGGTTCCATGAAGATAAGTAGAAAGTGCGGGTATGTCTACAAATTAAACACCCCATGACCAAAAGGCCGTGTTGCAAGGACAAGAAGAAATACAAGGAGAGGTATAGCTTATCATGATTGTTACATGGGTGTTGTAGCCATGGATTTGATTGTATCAAATATCTTGAAATTGCATCGATAGTTACTGCAATTAAGGTGTTGTTCCCTCAAATTTATACATGCAATTAAGGTGTTATTCCCTCAAAATAAAGCAAAGAAAATAAGCAGTAAAAGTACCAACGGATCGGAGGGCATGAATTGAGATCAGTTCACAGAAAGAAAGGAGGAAAGTAAGCGAAGAAAACGAGAGAAAGAGCGAGAAAACCGAAACTCTGATGGTTTCCAAAAATCAGACAATTTAATTGAGTTGCGCTTCTCATATAAAATAATACCCTCTTCCTTGACAGGCTAAGCTATCCAAGAAAGAAAGAAAATTCTAGCTCCGTGTCTGAATTTCCAACCGGTGCAGCCGGTCGGGTAAAAGAGGATTTTCCTCTTTTCTCATCCGCTGTACCCCACAACCCATCAGTTTTCACAATTTTACCATTTTCTTAATTCCCTTTTTCTCAGATTTTATTTTTAATTTCTACCAATTTTCGATTTTTATTTTTTTTCCTCCTGTCAGCTTTTATTATCAAAATATTTCTTATTTAAATAATTTTATTTTTTTCCAATTTTATTAATCATTGCATCATCTGTTAAATTAGCACTTCTATTCCTCTTTGCAAGGTCCCCACCAAAAAAGGAAGAAATTCCGCATTTTGCATGACGCGCCACGTAGTCATAACCACCACCTCATCCGGCCAACAACAACGCCGGCGACTGCTACCGCCGAAGCAACCATCGTCGGCCTACTTCCCCACCACCAGCTTCTGCTCTCCCTCTCCGCCGGCCAGCCTTCCCTTCGCGGAGGCGGCGGGCAGCGCAGCCGCTGATTGCACGGCCATCTGCTGCTGCGGGCCGTGCATGACCATCGACCTGCTCGTCCTGGCCGTGGTGAGGGTGCCAGTGGGGCTGTGCCGGAAGGCGCTCCGTAAGAAGGCGCTCCGGAGGATGGAGCGCCGGAGGGAGAGGCTGCTGCAGTCAAAGATTAATCAAGACGAGGAAGACAAGTGGGTACATACATGCCCGTCGGGCGGCACGTGGCTTGAGAAGCCTCCGGCGAGGGTGATGTCGGACATGGAGGAGGAAATGTGGGCAACCTTCTCCGGCACCGGTTTCTGGAGGAGCCCTTCCAGGAGAGACCAGTAGCCATTAACCGTCAATAACGGCCCGAAGGGGAGGGGAGGGGAGCTTGCGATTGTTTCTTTTTTTTCTATTTTATGTTATTTTAATTTTTCTTGATCCAACCTACAGGTTCCAACATGTACATATATGATCCATCTTTCAGTAATAAGAATATTTGAGGCAGTGCTGAGGGGCCGGTTTTGGGGCAAGAAATTTGAAAGAAATCGTTTTCAGAATTACTCATTTACAAATTCAGTTTCTACGTTATTTATTTATTTTAACTCATTATCAATTTACGTGTTTGATCGAATAGGCAATGGACCCCATGATTCATTGCTGCTGACAGGCATACAAATCTTGTTGTTTTCCTCTCATTTTTAGATCTATCATAATAATAATCTGATTTTGATCCTAGCCATTTGTCATATTTAGAACCATTAATTTACGATATTATCATTCAATACATGTTACTTCATGTTCAAAAATAAAAATTATTTAAAACTATCATTATCAACATTAATGATCTAAAATTTAATTTAGTTACTTATCTGCATATAAATAATATTGTAGACAGAATATATGTCTATCTCCTTTTTTTGTGGGTTGCAAAATTAAATAGAAAAGTTTTAATGGATTCATTTATATTTGTAATAATTTATATTGTTGTGCTTTATATTAGTTTTTGGCTACAATGATTTTTATTATCTTAATCAAATTAACCTATAATATAATAAATATAGTGAATGACTTAAATTTTATCAAATTATTGTGGCGGCCCCAAAACATAAGGACAACACTAAGGTTTGGATGCCTACTGGAAAATTCAATTATTTTTCATATGGAACATGAATTACAAAGAAATAGCTACTTGGTTTTCAAATTCCTTTGCATTTAGGCCACCTTTCTTGTCCCTACAATGAAATCCCATTTTCATTTTAATTTAAAGGTCGCCATAAATTGAAATTCATAGCATAATTTACCCACTTTGAATTATGAATCTTACCGGAAGAAACTTTTTTATCAATTACAGTTTTTTTTTACTTCAATTTCAACTCGCCGTTTGGTGAGAATTTCCTTTGGGAGGTTTTCATTAATATTATTCGATTTTCTTGAAAGCCGGCTGGTCCCGTAAAACACGAGTAACGAATGTTGCCACACGAAATTATTGCTTGCTAATTATAAGTGCTCCGTTTTGAAGGTGTGAATGATATCCTAATTGAGGAGAAAAATAGCCCTAGTCATGAGCATTTTCATGTCTTCACAGTCATCGATTTCTAAGTGCAAGGAATATTGGCTAATGGCTTAAATTGATTTTCTATTATCTATGGCAGTGAAGGTTCTGTTGAAACCTGTAAACGTCTTGTTCCCAGAAAGATTTCGGCTGATTGGTTGCATGGATTTGAAAGGAAAGGAAACTCGGAATATTTTTCCAGTGGTGATTTGATATATATTTACTATAATAATTTTAGGGTTTGTTTGAATAGATTATAATGGAAAGAGAGTGTATCATAAAAAAAAATTATATTAAAAAATTGTAGTTAGAGTTAATAATCAACAATATTTTTTTTAGTAAAAATAAGAAGACGTAATTAAAAATATAGATAACAATGTAAGAAAGTAAGGTTTATTATAATAGTTAAAATATCACGTCAATCCAACAAGAAATATACAAAAGGGTGTATTTCTAATCGGGGACTTCCTCTTGGATGTATTCAAATAGACATTTCTAATCATAATTAGCTATTTGTTTTAAACTTAGGATATGTGTTACGTTTCCTTTCCATTCCATCAATCAAACCAGCAGTCATAAGATGTGTTTGCCTAAGTGTTCAATTTAAATACGTTAAGCAATTTGTCTCGCCTCAATCTCACTTGGGTTGAGTGCATGAGACGCCACGTGATTGCAGAGACGTAGAGCTATGTCTGATTATATCATCGGTGACCTTAATCTATTAGAATTATACTTCTAAAAGAAGACTTACATTTAAAAGGATATATGGTCACCGACAAATACATTTTTCTTTTCTTAGTTACAAAATCTGAACGGAAACACTACCAAGTGAACTAATGGTTTGTACAAAATCCTTTTAACTAATTTTTCTCTCGGTCACATTCCAAGTATGCATAGTTATTTTGAATCTCTGATACCACCTTTCCTTTCACTTGAAAATATAAATTTTTTGAAAATAAAAGAATGAGCACAATATATGCTGAGTACTAATTTTCTATTACTAGCTACATACACTATTACAAATCAAAGTACAATTAATCAGTCTTCCGTAAGTTATTAAATCACCTTAGATAAACCGTCATTTCTATGCAAGTCGCATTATAAGATTAGAATAATTTACCAGTAGTAAAACAATAATTCATCGCAAACCCACGAAATCGTTCAAGTCGAAATTAATTAACATTCTATACATTTGAAACTAAAATTAGGTATGAGATAAATATTTATCTCCAATCGCAATCCCCAGGAAGTCACCATGTTCATTACTCTTCCATAAAATGAACTGCACTTATTCATATACTTAATTATAGACCTGATATATTATACGAGTTTGATCAACTCGTTTCAAGAGTGGGAGCACCTAGAGAGAAGCATTCCTAAAGGAATTAGGAATGTGCAAACAGAATCTCCCCTCGAGCAAGATTCTGTTTAAAATACAACCGACCCAAGCACATTATAAAAGACCAAATATGCACATTCTTCAATATAAGCTCTTTCCATTCGATATACCCTCTAAAAAAGTCCTAGTACTAACTTGTGTCGGAGTATCTACTTCAAGACCACCATGGCACCTTTTGGCTTTTTCTGTATCTTGCAAAATTTTCATTTTCATCCAATCCGAAGAGCATTTTGGGCATGACTCAAACATATTCTTATATGATTTGAAAATTTAAAGAAAAATTTAAAGAATAAAATAGAGAAAAGAGAAAAAATTTGATAGAAAAGAAGATAATGGTTGAAAATATATTAAATAGAGATAAAATAGAGAGACATTTTAGATTGTAATAATTAAAATTATAGATAAACAAAAAAATTCTAGTGATGGAACACTTAAAGGGTTATGATCTCATAGAAATGTTTTCTCAACCATTAAAGTGAAAATGCCCCGTTTGGGGTTAGATTGATATATTTACAAAATCTAATACATTCATCATATGTTGTGCTACTTTTTTGGTTAACATTGAAAATTTGATCTCAATTGAACACATGAGCTATAAGTAAAGATTTTTATTGTAATTATGGTGAAAATATTTTTATGAAAACATAGCACAAAGTTAAAATATCGCAATAATTAAAAAAAGATTTTAAAACTGCCATTATTTGAGTTACGGGCATGAGGCAAGTCCAATTGCCGGATGCATGCAAGGTCTAATGATTGCAGGAGAGGCGGATGGTTAGTAGTCCTCTTACGTGTGCATTCTCCTTTCACATACACCTACCACCCCACGCGTCCTAACATCCACAACGGTCCCCTCCCATGTCCACACATGGCACCAATATGTGCATTGCCCAATGTACACGTAATTGTTAATGAAATCAAAGGGAGTGAAAATCATGCATATGGCTTTGCCTATTGCTGCCCAAATAATACGTTGCCTGCCACATTACTTCCCATCAATTCCAATAGCCCACAAATGACATGCAACTGTTTTTGTCTCTAGGACCAAAATTATGGAGATGCATGTTGGGGTTAGTTGGGCTCCAATTAAGGTCCGCCCTAACTCTAATCCAAGGTCTAAAACTTCAACCTTAATTCTAACTCAATCCTAATTTCAAAACCTCAACCCTAACCCTAACCTAATAGGTTGGGTTTTGGTTGAATTTGGGTTATGTAAAGAAGTAAAAAGTAACATTTTCAGCACTTATAATTCATGGAAGCAATATTAAAATATGGGACACTTATTCAGTTGTGAAGTTGGATTGTGAATGATAGGGTAAGTGATGCAATGGTAAATGCACTAACCCATTAAAATCTAACTGTTATATATTGGATAGCACATTCTTTCATTCAATCATTTGCGTTATATCCATTGAAGAAAGTTTGAACCACAATATGAATGGTTAAATGAGGACTAAATGTGCTTCAAACATGGTTTCAAGTAGTGTTTGATGCAAAATTCTATCCTAATTGAATTCATCTCATTAATAGATATGAAATAAGATATAAATTAATGTAACAGAAAGTGTGAAAAGTTATGCTATTTTCAACTCTGTAAAGTCTCACTCTAAAACAACTATTCAACTACATGGTTCAACCATCAAAAGTCATTTGAGACAAGAGAAATGTTCACAACTAAGAAAACAATATGTCCTTATATACAAATTACAAGCTAGAAATAACAATGCAAATCAAAAGTCAATTCAAATAAGAGAAATGTTTACAACTAAGAAAACAATATGTCCTTATATACTGATTACAAGTTAAAAATAATAATGCAAATCAAAAGTCAATTCAGATAAGAAAAATGTTTACAACTAAGAAAATAATATGTCCTTATATACTGATTACAAGCTAGAAATAACAATGCAAAACCTTCTCATTTTCTCAGAAGGAAACTCTAGATAGATGCTTGACCATAACGTAGCCTCATATTTTCTGCAGCTATTATTCATGAAGTCAAAGGTAACTGAAAATTTGGTTCTGATGATGAACAGAAAATGAAATGACATGGTCCAATTTTATTGAAGGTGAATCTTGTTAACATCAATAAATGGTAGATTGAAGGCAAATTTTGCATTCAGTCCAATTCCAAACAACTTTTAGTTGGCCACCCTTTTACAGTTACAAAGATATGCCCACAATCCTTTAAGAGAAAACATATAAGGCAAATGAACATTATTCATTTATTCTTTGAAAACTAGTCCCTCATGAGTATTAACTTCTCCTTAAAAAGAGAGAGTTTGATTATATTAGTCAGAAGATCTTCTGAAATCAAAGGCTATTTCAATCATATAGTCCTTTTATAAATGCAATAACACTTTTGGACACTGGAATGCAAAATAAGGTTAGTATGAAAACCTAACAGCAAAGGTATGTTAACTAAAGCATGACAGGTTGAGTTTCTATTGATTGACTCTTATGTAAGGGCTATTGGAATTGAACCAAAAAACAGAGGCTATTATGTAAAATCCTATTATAGATATACTAATTTAAAGGCTTGCCAATACCAAATGGGTCAAAGTCATTGGGCATGGCAAATTTTGAAGCAATGTTATGGGAAAGTCAATATTTACCAATATCTTCATTGATTCCCAGTGATCTAAGCCTGTCCCCATGCATACTGTAATAGCATCTTCTTCAATATGATGTTCACTAACTGCATGAACAAAAAACAAGACAAGTGATCAAACATAAACCAAAAGTTTAATAGCAAGATTTATTGAATTGGATAGACAAATGAAGTGTATGTGTGGGAAGATAACTGTAAAATTCTCAAAGGTGGATATCTATACATAATTGCAGTGTTTCTAAAGAATTCCACTGAGTTGAAATCAAGTTTTATAGAGTTACATTCATCATTAACATCTGGATTGAATACATGGGCAGTTTGATAAACAAAGTAACATCTTTGTAGCTACAATGATCTATGTCTCTTCAATTTGCTAGCTAGACAAAGTCTAGTCACCACTCAATTCCTTCATACTAATCTAATAATGCTTAAGGTGGTTTGATAAGTTTACAATAACTTCAGCAACCAAAATTTTCATTGGAGGCCACATACACAATCTTGAACTCACCAAGATTGAAGTACCAGCAACCAAAGCTTTCATTAGCTTGCCAAGTACCAAGCATCATTTATGGATTTCAGAATTACAAACTAACATAAATTTGCAAAATCAAACAGAATAAAGCTTGAGAAGGGATATACAAGATCAACTTTATGGACCAAATGGAGTTTTATAAGAATAAGCTAATATTAACACATGCATATATGATTCACTAAAATAATTTTTGAATGCGACCTTGTTCAAATTCTTTTTAAACATCCTTATCTTAGCCTTTTCTTATGTACAAGTTGAATAACCGTCAAAACTAACAGCATAAACAAAAAGAACATCTCAATCAAGAAAATATAATAGACTGTCCAAACCTTAGATGGATTTACTCCACATGCTAGATAAATTTTGTTTGTATCCCTAGTTGCTTTAGTTAATTGCTTAGCATCATAAGTTTGAGTAATCTATGAATACAAAAATTTACTAAGAATGTCACTAAACATTTCAATCAATCATTGAAAAATAAATAGTACAAACATAGTTACACTCATTACTATCAATCATTGTACTAGGACAATTTCAACATTCAACATTTAAATAAATAACTAATTAAGTCCAAATAAGATAGTAAGTTAATCAAGTATTTAAACAAAATACAAGTCCAAATAACATTTGATTAAGTCCAAGGCCTTTAAAATAAGTCATCCAAATATTCCTCGTGAATCATCCTTTAGTGCTTAGTCCTTCTTCAAGCGAAGGTCATTTGTTTCTAAAAAAAGATAATTAAATTCATTACTTTAACATACAAAATATTTAAAGATAAAATGAAATATATAAGTAGCACCTTTTGTAATAAAAAATAAAATTACCTTTGGTAAAAAAATCAAGCCAATGGATTATAATAAACCTAGAGTTGAGACTAAGTAGTGGTTGTAGTGTTAGATCCAACATCCGTTTGACTTTTTGAAAAGTAATAACATAAGCAATCATTTATCATAAATAAGAAAGAAATATTTTAGAAGTTAAATAAAGTAACATACATATTACCTGCTTCAGCTTTTACAATTTCTACTAGATGATCCTCTTCTTTAATTTGTTTTGGTGTTGATTTTAGCCAATCTTGAGAATAAATCAAGCACTCAACAAGACTTGGAGTTAGTGAACTTTGATACTTATCAAGAACACATCCCCCAATACTGAATCTTAATTATGAAGCAATAATAGAAACAGAAATAGCTAGCACATCTCTTACTACAGAAGATAATATTCGATAATTTGAAGCAATGGCATCCCACCATGCTAAAACATCAAAGTTTCCTTCATCTTCCTCTAACCTTTCATCCAAATACCAATCCACTTCGATTCTCAAATCTACAATTTGCTTATCATGCTTCCATTGCTTAAAATTTTCCTTTCTCCCAAGTGAGGTGGTGTTTTGCTCATTTGTATATTTACTGCCTTTATTTGTTGTCGAGCCCATAGGAGACATACTAGAAAATATTGTAGTTGTGCTTGATATGTTCTAAAAGTTATACCAAAGTATCCTTTACTTTCTTAGAAATCCCCTCTACTTCATTTAGCTTAAAATATCTTGAATAACAAAATTTCACATATGATAATTTATAACATGGATCCAACATAAGAGCAATCATCAACAATATATTCATTTTTTCAAGTGAATCCCAATACTTGTCAAACTTTGTTTTCATTCTAATACACATGTCACAAAGGCGAAGATCTCCTTCATCCATGGTATCATATAAAAGTAACCAAATTTTATGAACCTTATGAAAGTATTGATTTGCACTAACATAAGAAAAACCAGATAAAACATTAGTCATATCATAGAAACTTTCCAAAAAATTGCACAAAACTTTGGCATTTTCTCAATCATCATGTCTTGGAAGATCTTCAAGTTGGAAGTGAGGGTTTACCTCTTTCAAATTTTCAAAAGCCTTGGCATATTTTAAGGCACTCTACAACATTAGAAAAATAGAATTCCATCAAGTTGACACATCCAAACATAAGGAGTTAGTGACAGAAATTTTTACACTATCACAACATTCTTCAAACTTTTATTGTCTTGCAAGAAAACTCTTTACATACTTAACACAATTACAGATGCAGGCAATGGACTCTTTCACTTCATTTATACCATCTCTGATAATCAAATTCATTATGTATGCA
>JAYJMB010015801.1:0-27504 GCA_036873735.1 Pouteria campechiana
TCTTATTTAAAATAATTAAAGGTGGGTTTGTAATTTTATTTGAAATAATAGATGATAGATCAAAGATTATATATATAAAGTTATTAAAATGTGTTAGATCAGGTTACAACCATGTTAACTCAACTTTAACTCTATTTTTAAATTGGGTTACATTTTTTAACCCAATTTGACCCTATAGTTCAAAAGGTATCTAAATCTTACATAAAATTTGGGTAGGATTATTTGGGGTCAGGTTGATCCAGCCCAATTTGCACCCCTACTACTAACTTTAAATTTTGTAGGCCTTCAACAAGGCAACAAATATCATTTCATCATCCTCTTGCTCCCGAAGCTATGAAATTCTCGGCCTTTAAGGTTTAACAATAGCTTCCTAAGCCCAACTAGACATCAATTCATCAATTTCCAACCACACATCAATTCCTCAATCTCTTCGACCTTCAAGGATTGCATAGATATTGCTGGCCTTCAATTCATGCAAGAGGGAAAACCTTTAAGTTTTCAAATCCGCCTGCCTTAACAATACAAAGTTATTAATCTTTAAATTTCTCTTAAGGCTGTTGAGACATTGTCCTAGGGTTGATAACACAAACAAATAATTAATCACAAAAAACACATAATAACTAACATGGTTAGGCATTGCAACTTACTCCACTAGAGAAAAGAGTAATTCACTATCATAAAGAAACAATTACATATTTTCTCTCGGAGACAATAAAGTGCCTATCTCTCTTCTCTCTATGTCTATCTCCCTTACTTTAACCCTTGAAAACATTAATATTTATAACCTTACACAAGATGCGTTCCTAAATATGCATAATCCATATGCAGGCCCATCGGGCATTGCGAAATACGAGATACAAAACGCAACAATTCTCTACCTTGGCTTAAATCCTATAGCATATAATCAACTCAAAGAAGAACTAGTGTTAATATTCATCCTGTAGGCTCACCAAGTTTGTCTACCACACTTCAACCAGCATGAGTACTTTACCCCTCCTAGGTGCCACATACAACTCATTACCACTATACAATTCGACATGGCTCCATCTCTCTTGTTGCTGCGATGTGATCTTGATGAAGAGATTATCACAAATAACCAAAGCAAATGTCACTCATTTCTTCTAAGAACTCTCCACATACTTGATTGTTAGTTCTCCATATGTATCTACAACTTGAGATCTTACATGATTTTTACTTATTTTCATACTCCTTATTAATTTGTATAGGTCCTCAATCACCTTACCCTTCATGACAACTATGACCTCTCTACTCACCTTGAAAATTCCACCTCTAACAGACATCTTGTAACCTCTAGAGTCTAACATTCCTAATGAAATCAAATTCATCCTCAAATTCGAAACATGCTTCACATTAGCCAACATTTGAACAACACCATCAAGCATGCAAATTTGTATTGTCATAATACCAACAATCATACGCTCTACTTTGTTTGCCATCCTTACAATGCTATCTATCATCACACTCCTTTTATGTATTGAACTATTTTTGATTGTACACATATGAAAAGAACAACTGTAATCTAAAATCCAATCAGAATTATCTACACTTGCTTCAGTCTTAAGCATAACATTTCTTTCATATATGTTGTTTTTAACAATCGCAGTCTTATCAGATAATTCTTCTACCTTTTGCTTTCCTTTCTTTCTTTCCTTTTTTTTCTCTTGACTCTCATATACCCAAAGATAGTTCCTTTTGAAATGGACATATTTTCCACATGCCCAGCAATTGAAATCTCCTTCTAACTTGATTATACTCTTGCCTCTCTGAAAATCATTTTCCCTCTTAATAGACCTTCTATTATAATGTTCTTCCTCTTAATAGATATTCTTCTGTTATAACAATTATTTGTCATCGCCAAAGCACTCTCATTACCTGGTAATTCACCATTGTTGATTTTTTTTTTTTTGGGTTTCATACCTTAATAAAGAAGCAATAACATTATCCAACTTCAATGTCTCCTTCTTGAACAAAATGTTTATCATAAGAATCAATTAATGATGCCAATAGGAGTAATGCTTTATTTTCCCCCTCAACCCTCAAGACAAATGTCTTATCCTTCTTGATAGTTTTCACTTTCAAGGCAGTTAACTATGTTAATAATCTATTGAACTCATGAGTGTCTCTTAAAGTCTTTATTCTCTATCAATCGAAGACCACATAAATGCTTCTTCAAATATAGCTTGTTTATCAATGACTTTGACTTGTACCTACTCTTCAAATTAATAACCTCTCAAAGTGTGTTATTCCTAAGATACAGCTAGATCATACTTGTTGCTAGATCTCTCATGTCTTGTGATGCATTATAAGTCAATTTCTCTGGTTTTTCTGACTTCTTCTTGAGAACTTCCTTTGCCCTCTCACAAGTCAAGATATTCTTCACCCGTTGCTAACATGGAGTGAAATCATTTTGTCCATTGAAATGTTCAATGCAAAATAATGCCTTCAAATTAGTTTGCATCATCGTCTGAGTTGAACTGCTTTGTGCTATTGTCTTGTTTGAAATCTTAGTCATTCCCTAACTTCTTACACAATGTTCTATACAATGCTAAGAAATAAGTGGAACTTGTCAAATTTGAATCATCCACGGGATTGACAGTGTCCCAAAACCTAGAAAATGACACTTAAATCACCAAAATCTGATATCTAGATCACAATATATGGATCCACAAAAATCTAACGCTGATGACATTCTAACTCCAACAAACTCTTCACCGCATCAAATCTCAAATCTAGTCACTAAAAATCAAGAAGAAAAAAAAAACCTCTACCAATGTTATCTTCTTTCTCGCAGCCAATAACGCATATTTTGCCTATGGCTCTTTCGGTGAATTAGTCCTGCTCATTTCATTCATTGCCGATGCAATCGATGCAGCAGCATTGCTGCCTTGTTTCTGGCAAAATACCCACTATCACACAGCCTCCCGTATGCCTCTGCTTAGGCGGCCATCAACCACTTGTCTTCGGCATCACATGACGCAGTAAAACTATTTGATCAGTGCCCCACAGAACTGTAGCCTCTTGTTGTCATCCAATCAGCCATGCTACCCACGCTGTCCGATTAGCCACACAAAGTCCCTATGCCAAAACAGACCTCATGCGGTTCCACAGATTGTGTAATCGCAACTGTCCAAAACCCAACACCAACTTGCTGCCAATCCGAGTTGTCGGATCACTTGCCGCTGATTGGCAATCTGCACAATCTATCCACACTGCGTTCTTGGCTAATTCGATTTTAGCCATTCAATCACAACCACCAGATCATACCTGATTATGTGACCTCCTTGATCACATGCTTGCAATCCTGTTCTCAAGATTATCCACCGAATTTCAATGCCTTGGAATCTCTCGAATCAAGCTCTGATACCCTTTGTTATGATTAAGAACACACAAGCAAATAATCAATCATAGAGATTACATAATAATTAGCTTGGTTTGGCTTTCAAATTATTCCATTGGAGAAAAGAGTAATTCATGATCTTAAAAAAATAATTACACCTTCTCTCTAAGAGACAAATGACTGCCTCTCTCTCCTCTTTCTATATCTATCTCCTTAGCTCTAATTCTAAAAAATATTAATATTTATAACATTATACAAGATATAGTCTCAAATACACATAACCCATGTGCAGATTTATTAAACCTTGCAGAATATAAGACACACGACCTAATATACTAGTCTTTAGTAATTCACCACACTACATACCCTAAACCCTAGGTTATTGTCCACCTTCAAATAATCACATTGCAACTAAAATACGCAGTTGTATTTGAAATCTTCCCAACATAAATAACTATAGTAATGATGTCATATGCAAGTTATGATGAATTATGATGCTTAATCATAAGTACGATAGTATGAAGTGGTTAATTTATTCAATCCAAATGCTATTAAGTGTTCATTGCGAAAGTTTTGAATTAGTTTTCATTGCGAAGTTTTGAATTAGTTTTCTTTTTATTTATAAAAATATAAATTTGTTTTGTTGTTAGTCATATGGATTTGATTGGGATGAATTTAAATTAAGATGGGAATGATTTTAGGAATGCACGGGATGACGTCATTAATAAAGTAAATAGAGGTAAAATAATGCAGCATTACGTTTCTGACTTGAATCGAACGTGGTTGACGGTTCTGATCGAAAGGAAAGGAGGATTTGGCCCGCCAGGTGGCCCCCTTTTGTTTTGTTGTGTGCGTAACGTCGCTTTTTCATGGAAGCCAGAGTTTTCCTATCTTTTTAAGATCTGGACCTGCATTTTATATTAGGGTTTGGAACTCTCTCTCTCTCTCTCTCTCTCTCTCTCTCTCTCTCTCTCTCTCTCCCAAGTCTCGCAAGAATTTGCGTTGTTTGGAATTTACGAGGGTTTCTGTTACAAAATCCAAAAAAATCCGTTTTCTTTGATATGCTCCGGTGAGAATCGTGTTTGGATATATCTAATTTGCCCCCGAAAATGGCACATAATTTCCGCCTCGGATTTTCTCAATCTCCGCAGGTGGCCAGCTCTTTAAGGTGATTTTCATGTTCCATGGGGATCTTCGTGGGACTTCTTTTGTCTGCTTGAAAGGATCCAAGAAGAAATCCAACTCAATTTGACGTCTTTTTCTCATTGAAGGCTCGAAATTTCTGGTAACTCTCAGATTCGTGAAAATTTCAGTATTTGTTTGTAGCCACTTTAGTTTCCTAGGATTTCTCAGTTAGGCCCATTTCGTTTCCTTGAAGAGCTGCTGGACAAATTCTATTCCTCTGCGGCGTTCTCTGCATCACAAAAAAATCAGAAATTTTGATGTTATGATTTATGGGTTTTTGCATAGGCGATTTTGTTGTGGGGAAATCACTAACAGGGTCGAACTCCTTTTACTAACATCTGCTAAAATCCCAATCTTCTAGTTGAATTGTTTCGAAAACCTGCCTTTTAAATTCATCCTGTAGTTTCTTTGATTTTTGATTTCAGCAACTTCGATCATGGACGACGGAGAGCTCGATTTCTCTAGCCAGGACATTTTTTCGAGCAAGAACATTGGCGTTGTTGGCGATCAGCAACAGCCTAGCAGCTGTTCGATGGACAGCTTCTTTGAAGAAATCTTCAAAGACACCCATGCCTGTACTCACACCCACACATGCAATCCACCTGGCCCTGACTTATCCCACACTCACACTTGCTTCCATGTCCACACCAAGATTGTCTCGGCTTCTGCTGACGATAAAACTGCTACCGACGACACGGCTGAGTCTGTAGAGAAGACCAAAAAGAAGCGTCCATTGGGCAATCGGGAAGCCGTCCGCAAGTACCGCGAGAAGAAGAAGGCACGGGCTGCATCTTTGGAGGATGAGGTTGTTCGGTTGCGTACCATTAATCAGCAGCTCATGAAGAGATTGCAGGGGCAGGCTGTGCTTGAGGCAGAAATTGCGCGGCTTAAGTGCTTGCTTGTGGATATTAGGGGCAGGATTGAAGGGGAGATTGGATCTTTTCCTTATCAGAAGTTGGGGAAGGGAGGAGAGGGAGTTCCAAATCCCACGTCCCAACTTAGCATGCCTGGTGGTTATGTGTTGAACTCATGTGACTTGAGGTGCGATGATGATCAGATTTATTGCCTGCACCCTGGGGTGGAAGGAAAGACCAGTGAAGGTGGCAGTGGCGTATTGAGTGGAGCAGGTTTTGGTGTTTGTGATATTGGGAATGCTCAGTGTATGGGGAATCCAAATCCCAGATCAAAGGAGTTTTTGGGTTGCGAGAATGGCAGTCTGGGTGCCACTGGTATTTCATCCACAACAAGCAGGAGAAAAGGTGATTTCTCCCCCATTTATTTTGCCCTGAAATGAACTTGCAAGTATTTAAGGTAGTTTATATGCTGTGGTGATTGTGGTCTCTTGATCTGACTGACTGCCTTCGATGTCTACTGTGAATATTGTACCGATAGCATATTTTCTCCTCCAGTTGGGAGTTTCGTTGTGGGCCACAGCTCAAAAATTTTCCTTTGCAGGTCATTTTTAAGATGGCTATAATGGTGCAGTCCCTTGATTTCTAGAATATGCTGTATCCACATGATTAGCTACTGTAGTGAGTAGTGACAGATCCAATTACCACACATGTAGACTTTGTGTAATGCATGGAACTTTTTAGCAGCTGATGCAACACCTAACTTTCCTTTGTGGGGAACGGTTCTGTAGTTTTGATTATTGTGATGTTCCAAGGTAATGCCATGTCAATTGGAATGTAGTAGGCCAAAGATTGTGAGCCCTGTGATAGTGCTGTTGGTTTGGTGTGATTTTCGATAAACTTATTGTTGGCTTTTGTTCAGGAGTCATACTTTTTGGATTACTAAATCCATTATTTAGTCAGGTTTTCTAGTCACTATCCATGATTGCTGGGCTGATACATAGATGGATAATCATCAAGTTGGACCAGTTCTATGTGAACAAACGTAATGATACATTTAATAGGCTTTGTTGAGTGCCAGAGTTGCTTCGTGATTGTAGTGATAGTTTATGTGCTGGACCATGGATATGCACAGTCACCTTTCATTTTAGGCTTTTTTTTTTTTTTGAAGTAGGTGATTATTTTGAGCAATATTGTAAAAGCCATTCGTGATTTAAGGCTTATGTTTTATTTGGTGTCTGTCAGAATCACCTATAAACTAAGGCTGTCTTTTGATTTTCTAGATGGAGTAATATATCTATTGTCTTCCCTAATGGAATATAATGGAATTATTGTTAAATATAACAAAGGCAAGCACATGGCATTTTCATATTCAGGTAGCCCAGCTGAAAAAAAATTTGCCATGCTATAGGTTTGAAGTGAATCAATGCTTGCAGTTTTTAGAGCCAATTAAGAATACTCTTACCACATTGAGCAAAGATGGTGGCAGTGGCTTCAGTCTGTCAAATCGTATTTGGGATAATAATCAGAAAACTTCTGCTTATCTCAGCTGAAATCTGTGTCAGAAAATCTGGAAAACATCATTTAATAGAATTCTATCTATTTTGTTTGGCATAATCCAAATTGGCAGTACTTTGCAATGGTCCTTAGAATTTGCTGTTTTTCTTTGCTTATATTTCTTCTGCTGCGTTGTCATTTTACTGCCTGTTCATAGATACCTGAAAAGAATTATTTACATTTGGTTGAGTTTACTCACCTGTGAGCAATCATCTCTCTCTATCAAGTATTAAAAATTATCCTGATAGTGAATAATAATGTCTTCTGCAGCCCAATTATCATTAGCATTAATGAGATTGCTTATTATTTGTCATCCACCAGCAGGCCTTTAGTTTGACTTGCTGATGAGGACTTATGTAGCTTGCATGGTTTTGTTATTTCTGACAAGGACCAAAGTGTCATAGGGAGATGATTCCATGGCAATGTTTTCATAGAATTTTAGAAATTTCTATAAAAATAGTTTATTTGGGGCCATGGCGATTTATGGATTAAATCCAATCCATTCATTATGCTTGTAATCACTTATTTAGTAACTATGAAAAATCCATCTCTATTGGAGATTAAATTGGGCCAATAATGCAGAGAGAGTTTTGATGAGTGCATAGTTACTGTAACTGAGATGAATTTTGAGGCCTATCTAAATCTTCAATTGAGACAATTTTCTGAATCTTAGCTAAATCTTCAATTGGTGCTATGCACGATGATGGATTGAAAATATCCTATACAACATCATAAGCTCCAAAACAAACCATTTGCATGGAAATTTTCATGGTAATGTTATGCTAGAATCATTTCCCTTTCTCAAGAACTAATGAAACCTCTCTAGAACTTTTTCCTAAAATCTTTTGGCTGGGGCTATTTTCTTAGGGTGATAATCTCTCTCTCTCTCTCTCATCTAACTTTCTCTCTCATCAATTTATATCTTTGGTCCAATTTCTGGTTAAAACATATAAGCAGTACCTGTTCAAATCATGAACAGTTAGTGATTATGATCTTGTGCTATTTTTCTATCAGGAGGTCGCACTGCAACAGAAGGTTGAAGGACAATGGCATGGGATGGTCTGAGTGTGCACATGTTTTATCAATAAGTAGTTTAGTAGAACTGCCCTGTTCTTCTGTTCATCTGTTAAATTTTGCATCCTCCTGGGTCAAGTAGCTTATTTTCCCAATATAAGCTTATTCTCTAAAGTATTATTCCTTTGATTAGTTGCCTTGGTTGCCACTCTTCAATCCTAGAGATACAGAGATAGAATTTAAGCTAGCAGCGTTTAGTGAAGCGTTGAACTTTGTATTTAAGGTCGAGGAGGTGACTGAACAGATATGGGCATTGTGGCTTGTATATCAACTGTTATGTTTTCAACGCCAATCTTTTCTTCCAATAAAATAGATCCTTCGTTTCCTGTTAATTTAGCTGTTAATACTTCCTGATGATGTACTGTTGCTAAAATCGTGAGTGGTGAGTAGAACTGGAAATTTGCTTCCGTCATTAGTATTTTTGTTTCTGATAGTGGCCCCTGGTTATGATTACCTGCTTTTATTGGTGCGGTGTAACTGCCAATTTGAGGGCTATTTTTTGTCATATTGAGCAGCATTCTAGCCTGGTAATTCGTAAACACCAGTCTCCTGACCATTGCTAAGCTCATTTCTGGTGGCTCAGCAGCCTGATGACTCTGACCAAATAAAAGTTACGTGTCTTATTCCAGACTTGTGCTGGTATGCATTTATTTTTATGGTGTGAAATCGATAGCAAAAATGTAGATGCATTCGTTTATCATTTTTGGCGTTTCTATGAAAAATTGTGTCATGTGAACAAGAGGCTTTGAAACACAGGAGAATCGAAATGTGCTTGTTCCATGTCTTAGCACAATAATAGGTAGACGAATGTGAACAACTGTGACTCCCATGCAAACCATGACTGCAAATGTCAGTGGGTAGATATTTGTACTTCACTGAGTGGTACATTCATGATGGTTTCCAAATGGCTGGTATAAGACTAACAAAAGCACCTTTACCGTCCTGTCCTTGCACGCATGCCATGCAATGGACAGTTAAGTACATCACGAAATGACTAAGATCAAGACATTCCTTCTCAGCTTCGGACGCCAAAATAATGACACTTCAAGGCCTGGAGGTCATTCCAATGATTCTGCTAGAAGGAACAGCCTCCCGGATGAGATAACTTTAAATCTTTTATGTAGCTAAAAAGAAGCAATCCATTAGGGAGTGTGCTTTATCTCGTGTATTTATCTTAAAAAATGCGTACAATCCCAATAGGGAGTTTGTTGTTGTTTGCCGTATCCGCCTTCCTCAGGATCCAGCATCTAATTATGGCCTTTTCAGGTACCATAATCTAAATTTCTGCACCCTGTAGTTCCCTCGCTCTTTTCACGGAAACTGCGTGGTGAAGCCCTATGCCCATGCTTACAAGCCATCACTGTCATGTAAAGTCCTGAGAAGCTGGGCAGACTCTACCATCCTGCTCTCTCCTGCCAAACTCATTTCCATTTGGCATACCTGTCGTTCGTTCCTCGGTAGCAAATTATTGTCATTGCATTGGAAACCCTTTTAATGCACGCTTGCATTTCCCTCGGGCACATAGCCCAACCCTCTCATGTGCCCTAGCAGACTAACCAATACACTAAATACCTCATCTACATAAGCGCTTGATCCATCTTCGGCTTTAAACCTATAAATCTCACCCCCGATTTCAATCCAGCTATATCCTGGACTTGGCTTTAATCCTTTCTGTTTCATCTTTTTCCTGACATCCACCACATGATTCCACCATCCCACACTAGCATACAGGTTTGCCAGTTGCACATGTGTTGCAGCACAATCCGGTTCGCATAAAAGCCGATTCTCTGCAGCCAAGGTGCCAATTGGTACATTGCCATGAAGCGTGCATGATGAAAGCAATGAGCCCCATATGATGGCATTTGGGGGGATGGGCATCTTCTTGATGAACTCATAGGCCTCTTCAAGTAGTCCAGCTCGCCCAAGAAGATCAACAATGCATGAATAGTGGTCCAATTCAGGTCTCACTCCATGTTTGATCATCGAATGAAAGCAGCGACGGCCCTGTTCTACCAGGCCGGCATGTCGGCACGACGAGAGAACAGCAAGGTAGGTGATCACATCGGGTTTGATATTCTTGCTCTCCATTTCATGAAACAAATCCAGCGCCTGAGCAGCAAGCCCGTGCTGTGAATGCCCAGTAATCAGAGAGTTCCATGAGATGAGATCCTTCTCAGGCATGCTCTGAAACACAAAAAAGGCCTCATCCATGCTCCCACATTTCGCATACATTGAAATCAGAGCATTGTCTACATGAACATATGAATCAAAGCCCATTTGAATCACCATGCAGTGTGCTGTCCTCCCATGCCGGAGTGAGCCTGCGACTGCATAAGCGCTCAAAAGACTTGCAAATGTGAAATCATTAGGCTTCAAGGACAATCTCTTCATCTGAATAAAGAGCTCTAGACATTCCTGGATATGCAAATTCTGCGCAAGTCCCGCAACGATCGCTGTCCACGAAACTGTATTCTTGACGGGCATATCGTCGAACACCCTGTGCGCATCCCCCAAAATCCCGCACTTACAGTACAGGCTTACCAATGCACTGCCAATGGAGACATATCCATCAAATCCAGTTTTGATCACAAGGCTATGCATCTGCATCCCTCTGTCGAGATCTCCCAATGCGCCATAATCGCTCAAGACGCCGGAGAGATCGACTGCGTTGGCTCGCTTCCCATCCTCAAGCATCGTATCAAACACATCGATGGCATCTTCCCGATCACCAGAAACAGCAGCGTTTCCCGGCCGTTCAGGCCGTTCCTGAGATGGGTTTGGTTGGGACAGCTCCCTGATGCAGTCCAGCACGAGGCGAAGGTGGTTTTCGGACCGTTCGATGGGCGATTCAGGTTGGATTAGATGGAGGAGATTCAAAGCACGGTCAAGATTATTCCACTCCTTTTTCTCCTCCTGCTTTCTTTTTCTGCTGTAGTTGCAGGAGGTGGAGATGAATGCCAGCCGTTGTACACAAGAAAATGATTTGTAGGCAACAAGAGTAGATCGACAAAGGAGGAGGTGGAATTTCATTCATTCCCTTTATATTTCAGTAGTAGAACCCTGACAATCCAGCTGCAACTTCATGATAGCCAAACTACCTAAAAGCTGCTTGCAACAAGGTTTCTCTACTCTCTAGACTTTGAAAAGTTGCCTGAATTTCTTATAATAAAATAATTATTCTTTAAAAACACTCATCAAACATAATTGCACTGCAAGTTCTTATGACAAAAGCTGATGATTTTAGTATTTTTAAAAACATTTTGCTAAAATATACATATTTGTATCAATATTCCAAAAATGTTGGTAGGATTGTTTATGTTTATTTCAAAATCAAGTAGTATAGATCTTTGAAATATTCTGATTTGTCATTTCGTTTGACAGGTACTTTTGTAATATAATTGCTTTTTTGCAAACAAACATCATCAACGGAAATAATAAATTGTTTTCAACAGCATTATAAGTTGTTGTTGAAGAAATCTCGAAAGGGAAAATGCTGAGAAGAGGCTGTGGAAAAAGTTGAAAATTAGGGCCTATTTATCTTCTTATTTACCCCGTAAAAATTGTTAGGGAACCATAACACCAGATAAGATTTTACAACCACATGAGACTCTCCGAGAGCGATTTGGCTTTGGGTATGACTGAAACAAAATATTATTCTGAAATAAAATTAATGGCAATTTATTATTCATTTAATGGCTCTAAACGGTGTAGGTTTACCTGCAAACAACTTGAAATATTGTGTAAGCTATTTGTGAATATGTAGAACTATCTGCAATCATTAAAAAAAAAAAACTGTAGAGGCCTATATACAAATTGCTGAATTATATTTGGGGATGAGATTTTAATTTAATGATTTTAAATTTTATCATAAATCGATTTTATTTCAAATTATTTTTGTTGTTATTTTACTTACAGAAAAATAAAGAGGATTGGTAAAAAATTCCATGTGATTCTTTGATTTGATTTTTGGTTTGATTTTTTTGGCCATGGAATCATTACATGGAAAAAAGTAATAGAATGTAAAGAGAGAATCAGCTTTTGATGAAAAATAATTATAAATAATTGGACAATGCATTTATAAAAAGAATATGATGGGCATTTTCTTAAAATGATATCATTTTAAGACATCCATAGATGCCGTATGTACGATAGCGTTAAATTCGTTTGACCTTGTCAAAAGTCAAAATGTTTTTTACCAACGAGAACTTTAGCTTGAAGGAAGTCTTAAATGCTCCATTAAATCCTCTCTAAACATGGTATCCACGTGTAAACACACGCCAGGAAACACCCGTTCAATTTCTTTTTTTATTTGTTTTGAAAGTACGTGTTTGGACTTTGGAATATTATGATACACACCTAGTAATTAATTTTTGTTCTGTTTTTCCACCAAAATTTCAATTTTATCAATCTAAACCATCCCATTATTTCTGTACTAATTTACAACTAAATAAATAAGATAAAAATAAAAAATAAAAAATCCATATTTATAAATTCCTCACTTAATCCTCATTTTACTCCTTATCCAAACAGCCCTTGCCGGGAAAGAAAAACCCATATGGAAGATGATTTTACATAACTACACTTGCAATTAAATATTTCCCTATAAAAACCAATATCTTGTCTTTAATCCCTTTATAAGGTCCCTGTATAATTGGTATCACTTTTTTTTCTTTTCATTTCATTTTCTCTATACAAAAAGCATAAAGGGGTTCTAAAAACTTTTCTTTTTATTAGGTGTGACATTTATTTAATCTAATAATTCTACTTTTTTTCTACCATACTTAATGAGACAAAAATATATGGAAGTAGACTGAAAGAAAAGGGAATAACTCAATGGAAATTGTCAGTCGATAATAAAGGTTGGATGAACCCAATTCATGGATCATGTTTAGCTCTACCTCTTTAAGATTAAAAAAATTCATCTCAATTGAACATTGAAGTAGACTACAAAATCCATCTCATTCGAGGGTGAATATGCACACCCATCAAAATCTGCCTCTTTAAGTTGACAACTACAATAAAATTTTAAATCTTCACTAAACAGGTGATTCTAAAAGTGATAAATAAATTTGCATGACAATTTCCATGGTATTAACGTTAATTGAATAACAATCTTCAAATGAATAAAAGCAAAACAGAAAAAAAATTTTAAAATGTAAAACAGATTAGTAATGATATGAAAAAAGTTATTATGGATAATTCACGTCATTTTGTTTTAAGTAGAAAAAGAGCCCGCGTTTACACACCAAATGACAATCACATGCGTCTGTCTTCGCATTCAGTTCGTCTATGTAAAGGACATATTAACGAATTCATAAATCAGTTGGAAGGCAGCAATAGAGAAGAGAGCAATAGCCATACAACATCATCAACAACAAAGAAACCATAAACCATTGAATGGCAGTAACATAAACACATCTGTCCAGCATTAGACTTTAGAGATGGAGGAGGTCCAAACACCAAGAAAGTGTGGGATTTGCAAGAAAAGATAGTAGTCACAAGGTAGAACAAGAAGTAAATCGAAGTTGGAAGAGAGTCATCCACAGTTTTTTCTTGCAACCATCTCTATACACTTCTCTCTGTATCCTACTACTAAAATTTTTCTTCTGTACCCTTACACCACCACCACCACCTCTATTGAATATGCATGACGATGGATGATAAAAGGCCGGAGACGGTGGTGGTGGGTTCTCACTCAAAGGCCCATTGATTCTCCCTTCGGACCTCTTCTTCCTCCTCGGGGGTGAAGTCATTCTTGATGTTAAATGTCTTCCGAATCTCCTCAGGGGTCCTTCCCTTTATCATGTCGGCCACTGTCTGGCATGTAAGGTCAAGTAGGCTCTTAATATTCAGGTAATTAGCTGCCTGTAACAAAGGCCCCAGACAATGGTAAGATATCCAAAATAACAGTGTGCAAAGTCATGCAGATTCTAGATGTTACTACTGTCCATAAAGGAGCCCTTCTACTGAAACAAGGTCATTTGGCTAGTTCAAGTAGCCAGAACAGCAAATCATTTATGCCACAGTCTCTGTACAACATGATTTCATGTGCATAAAGGTGTGTACAAAGCATATATAAAGGAGAGTAGAAAGTATATAACATGATTTCATGTACATAAAGGTGCGTGCAGAGTAAATTAAGATAAATAGAATGTTTATTTTGGCAAACAAGATGCAGAAAGTTGAATGCCTTCTTGTATATCTCAAATTCTCTTCTACTAAAACAAATAAATTTGCTTCAAATGGCCATCCTTAGCACAGTTTTTCTTAATTAAGGGTCATCACTACTATTCAGTTTTCAGTTACCAAACAGTAAAAAAGGTGGGCAAAAAGAAAGAAGAGAAAAAAATGCTCAATTATATCGGCTAGAAAACTGGGTTTTCATTGCCTCTCTTTTGAAAAAAATGAATTTGCACAGTTTCTCGATTAATGGCCGTCATTACTGTTGAGTTTTCACCTACAAACACTTAAAAATAAGGGATAAAAAGAAGCAAGAAAAAAAAAATGCTAAACATGTATTGCTAGAAAACTGGGTTTTTCATTGCCTCTCTTTTGAAAGAAGGAATTGAATAAGTTAAACCATTCTAGAGGATATTCACAGATATAGAGACTTGAAGGGACTTTCGTTATTACAGGAAGAAATGGAAGAAAAAAGAGCTAAAAGAAATTGGGGCAAGTGTGCTGAGCCAGTAACTCTTGAAAATCCAACAATATGAAAACAGATGCACATGCCAATCAGATCAAATATGTACCACATACAAAAATCCACTATGGAGCCACACACTGCATATTGAGGTTCAATAGAACAAAAGAAATTGACCCAATGGCTAGCTTTCATTGACAAACCATTTATTCTGCATACTAAGATGGCATCATATGCCAACAAGGCTTTTTTAAGCCACGAAAGTAGAGTGCCATACAACTAATGAAACATTGGGATTTAATGCCACCCTGCAGGCTGCATCAGAACATGACCGTCAATAATAGATGCTGTTCAAATAGGGAAAAAAATTATATGTGTGTGTGTGTGTGCTGCCAACAATTCCCTTGTGGGCATCAGCCATGCTTCCATAGCTTGGAGAAGCCCCATTTACAACAATCCCCAAAGGAATGCACTATTGGAGCAAGATTCACAAATAAAACAAACTGCATGATTGTTTTTCCTGCTGTTTCCTAAGGTGAAACCAGTGTTAGCAATATCGAAAATTTCGGGCAAAATTTTGCCAAAATTTTCGATTTGAACCAGTGGCAAAACGATTTCACCCTTGAAATTTTCGTTTTTCCTGTTTTGGGAGAGATTTTCAAAAAATCAGCGAAATTTTGCCAAAATCTCACCAATTTCGCCAAAATCTCGCCTAGACAACGAGATCTCGTCGAAACAATGGCAAAATTTTGGGATAAAAGGGGAAAAAAAAGTAGAGGGCAACCCTAAAAATTTTCGAAACCCACCTCTACCTCCCCAACACCCTTTTTCGAAACCCTAATGCTGATTTCCCAACCAAAAAACTTCATCTATGCAAGATCTGACGCTGGCAGCTAGGGTTCGAAATCAATTTTGGGGATTTTCGAACTTACATGGACTTTTTAGCTTCGAAAACCCAAATGGACAGTTTCGAAATCACATTTCGTGGAGACTTACATGCATTTCGAAGCTTGAATCTAGCATAAAGAGGAGCAACTCCTCCCTCTTTTGTCGACAGCAACTGGTTCCTTCGGTTTTTCCCTTCGAATCCACCCAAATGGCTTCAAAATCTCTGATGGAGTGTTCGGAAGTGCTTGCGAAGTGATCGAAATCACCGATCGAGTTCTTAATCCGTGTCGAATGCAAGCTGCTGATCAAAGAAACCCATCGGGCGTCGTTGGGAGTAGATCGGCAACATGAGGGAGAGGACGGGGTCTCTGTCCGTGCGCCTACGTGGGTGGGAGGGAAATTGGGATTTGGTGGATTATGTGGGAGGGAATTTCCAATTTAGTCATTAGCATTAATCACTTGCACTAATTAGGTATGTTTCTAATTAGTAATCATGATTTATTATTATTTTTAGCATTTTTAATAGATTTTTTATCACATGAATTTAAATGAGTTGTAGATTGGGTTTTTTATTTACAGTTTAAATAAAAAATACTAAATTTTTATAATATAAATATTATTTAGCAATAACAAAAATTAATTAACATATGCTTTATATTTTTGTGTAAATGATGTTATTGGATTTATTTTATGTAAATAAAATAATGAAGTTACATTTTATTATTGGATCTCCAATAGCTCACTCCATTTTATATTTATATCACCGTTCATAATTACGCCAAGACCATCTTTAATTTTATGTCTTGGATGAGTTGAAATTCAATCCTCTATGCTTTAAATCCTAACCCTGATTTCCATCTTGTCACGTGAGTACTATTCCAAGGAATATGGAGTCAGAGAAAGATATAAAAAAAGGGGGGGAATAAGATGCGTGCAATGCACCAAGCATAAGGTTGCATAGCATTACAGTTTTAAATTGGGGTAGACTATGGCCAGAGCTCAATCTATGTATTTTATTTTGATGCCTATTATTGGTATCTTTAAGTTTTATAATAGCACAATCTATTTGGCCTTCTAGTCCCACATATAATTCATTGAAGCGCTTGTTTAGGAATTAGAAAATTACGAACACTGGGAAATATAAATAACAATGAAGAAAATAAAGTAATTAAGATATGTAAATATTACATCAATTAAAAGAGATTTAAAAAGATCAAATAAGATTTACTCTTTTTTTCCTTCTAAAACTAGTTTAATATTTTTACGCAAATTTTAGCTTTTCATGTATTATTTTTTGTGTAACAAAAAAGATATATCTGGTGCCTTTCTTATTGGATTTATTTTATGTAAATGATGTTAATTATTCTATAACATTTTTGTTTTTATTTATAGGTTCACTATGTCAAGCTCAAGTACGGGAAGAGGCAATAAAAATAAGTCCCAGGATATCCCTTGGAAGCATGGGAAGGCATTAGATGGGTATCCAAATGGAGCAGAGTGTAATTATTGTGGTCAACAAATAAAGTCAGGGAGTGTTACAAAATTGAAAGAGCATTTAGTTGGAGGGTACAAAAATGTTAGAAATTGCCCCAAGGTGCCTCTAGAAGTGAGAAAGTTGATTAAAAGGATTCTAGTACAAGGGATGAGCTTTCAAGAGTCAAAAAAGTAAAATGAGAGAAATATTTTCAAGAAATTATATAGATTTTCAAATACAGTGGACGTTGATGATGAAGAGTATGAAGAGAATGATGGTGATATCAAAAGAGCTATGCATGCCTCTAGAGCAGAGCAATGAGAAAGGAAGCAAATGATTCAACTAGAGATGGATAGGCAAATATTCTATGGGTCTGTTAGGGAGGTTGGTGGTGGTAGTAGAGGTGGTGATGGCGGTAGGTATGGGGGTGGTAGTGGGGTGGTGGTGGTGGTGGTAGGTATGGGGGTGATAGTGGGGGTGGGGGTGGTGGTAGGTGTGGGGGTGGTGAAAAGGGTGGAATTATGGGATATTTTGGACGTAGCAAGAGTGTGAGAATAGTTGAACCGAAATTGTACGGACAAGTGGGTAGAGTACAAAAGAAAATAAAGGATATGTTTAATAACGGAAGGGATAGTGTCTGCTAGCTTGGCAAGTTTGGATCAAAATTTTTTTTCTACAATCCAATTCTAGCACATGCAACAGATACAGTTGTATTCAAGAACTTTGTAGCTGTTGCTCAACGAGAAAGGGAACATGTAAAACCCCCCACAGGAAGGGAAATGCATGAAAAGTATTTGAAGGAAGAGGTGACAGAGATAAATGATTGAATCAATAGTCAAAAGCATCATTGGGATACTTATGGAGTTACCATTATGTGTGATGGATGGACAGGCCCAACAAAAATGTCCATAATAAATTTTATGGTATACTGCAGAGGGATATCAGCATTCATAAAGTCAGTAAATGCATCGGCGTATGTAAAGGATGCTCATTATATCGAGGGGGAATTACAAAAAATGATTGAATAGATTGGTGCAGATCGTGTCGTGCCGATTGTTATTGATAGTGGGAGTGCATATAAAAAAACTGGGAAAACACTGGAAGAAAGATAATCTTTTTATTGGACCCCTTATGCTACACATTGTATTGATCTAATGCTACAAGATAATGGTTGTCGTCCAGCTATGCAAAAAAATAAAAAATGCACATACGGTGACCAAGTTTGTATACAATCTACATCTAGATATCATAAAGAGAGTGTTCGTCTTGGAAAGACGATATTTACTACAAATTATATTGCACTGGAAAGCTTGTACATGGCTCATCAAGCCCTCATCACAGCTTTTAACTCGGAAAAATGGTGGAACTCAAAATATAGAAAGACGGCAAAGGGAAAGAACAATGAATATTGTTATGACAGCTACATTTTGGGATCGTGTGAGATGAATATTGAGCATACTAGAACCTATCTACTAAGTTCTGAGGATAGTGGACAATGAGACATCTATTCATGGGTTCCATGTATGAGTCCATTCATTTTATGATGCAAGCAATCAAGGAGAACAATCCCAAGAGTGTAGATTCGGTGTTGCAGATTATAGAAGCTCATTTTGGTGGGGAGAAGAGAGGAGGGGGGAGGGGGGGATGCTAAGTCACCCTCTACATGCTGCTAGTGAGTATGTGATTTAATAAATCCAGTTCCATCAAATATGTATAGAATTTTTCTATTTACATTAACTAATTTAAATCTTATTTTTGCAACTTATTACTAAAATCCCAAGTATCATTATGAGCGGCATCTAGGTCAGGATGCCCAGCTTCGCATCTCGCTTTTTCAAGTGTTTGAAAAGCTTTTTCCGAACAATTCCAACGCTGGGGATCTTGTAAATGAGGTAATTATACACAATTTAATATACCTATATCATTTTAAGGGAAGTTTGTTGATTAAGAATTGCATATTGATCATATTTATTTTCTTCAATATTATAGTTGATGTATTTTCAAGATGCCAAGGGGTTATTTGGGATGAATATAGCAATTCAATCAAGAAGCAAAGCAATGCCATGTAAGTAAAGGATAGTGATTTAATAATATGTTGTCTAATTTTTATTTTATATTATTGATAAATCCAAAATTTCTTTCATAGGTGAGTGGTGGAATTGTTATGGGACAGAAACACTAAATCTGAGACTATTGGCATATAAATTACTGAGTTAAACGGTATCTTCCTCTCCATGTGAGCGTAATTGGAGTACGTTTTCTTTTATTCATACATGTAGAAGAAACAAGTTGAGATATAAGAAGTTCCAAGATTTAGTATTTTGTCATTATAATATGCGGCTTCAGGAACAATTGCTTCGATCTGAAGAAAGCTCTCCTGAAGATCCATTGGACTTAACGATGATAAAGGCATTACACTCAATTGGAGAAAGATGATGACAGAGAGGACCTTTTATTTGAGCGGCTAAGGTCCAATGATTTAAATACTGCAAATGAAGGGTCAGAACCTGCTATTACTAATATAGCTCGTGAACGAGGGGTAAATGTACAAAGAATATTGGAGGTGGAGAGAACCTCAACAGATGACTTTGATCCACTGATAAGATCTAAAAGCACTACTCAATCAAACACGAAGTCTTCTTCAAGAACACAAAGTGGTGGTGATAGTGATGATGATGATAGGGATGATGATGGTGGTTGTGGTATGGGTGACACTTCAATTAGCCAAAGGCCTCTTAGTCCATTCACAGCAAAAGCTGACTTCCAACATGCTATGCATGATGAAGATCATGGTGCACGACTGCCTTTAAGATCCTATGTAAGGAAATATAACAGTTAAAAAAAAAGTGGGCTTTACAGAGGAGGATGACTTGGTGGATAATATGGTTGTCACCTCTATTGGTATGTATAGTAGTGAGCAGAGGTCTAGTAGTGGATATCAAGAATCTCAACATTCTTATATCGGAGATTCTGAATATTATCCATAACAGTCTTATGGCCAAATACCATACAATCCAGATAGTGGAACCGAAACGCCTTCGTCTTCTCTCCCTGCATGGTACAACTTATATCCAGGTGGTTTCTATAGTCATTGGCTAGAAACAATAGAGGAAAACCAAGGAGATGATAAAGAGAATGAGCCTGCACGAGTTTCTTTTTGGTGGTCGGGTATGGTGATAACATGTTTCATATTATATGCATATATTTAATTTTTTTATTTGCTTTTGTATCACTTGTATGTTTCCTTTATATCGTATATGTTGACATTTAAAGTGATGTTTTCTGTTCTATATGTGAATTTAGATTTATCATGATTTGTTATGAAATTTTTTGAAAGATTTTCTATTTTTTCTGCATTTTTGTAATTTTTTTTATATTTCAGTGAAATTGTTCGGTGAAATTTTTGATAATTTCGCCGAAATCAGCAAAATTTTCTCCTTTTCAACTTAGCGAAATTTTCCCTATTAGCAAAATTACGAACACTGGGTGAAACATCCAATGCTACAAGTCAATCGCACGTGAACTACTCAGCAAGTGGTTTGCTAATGAATAGGTGAGTTTTTTGCAAATGCCGGTTTATAGATAAAGATTATATTTGCAAAATCAGAGCAGAAAGACCTCATGTCTCACTTTTGACAATGGTTAAGCCGCTTTCCGTTTTTCAACTAGTGTATTTAACTTGCATATAAAAGTAGCAAGTAGCATAATTAAGTAAAAGGTAAAGTT
Organism: Pouteria campechiana; assembly: GCA_036873735.1. NCBI lineage: Eukaryota > Viridiplantae > Streptophyta > Magnoliopsida > Ericales > Sapotaceae > Pouteria > Pouteria campechiana. Next base: position 20,757 of record JAYJMB010015801.1, read on the forward strand.
TGATGCATAACATAAATGGCCTACCGTTAGCGAGTTGAATATTAATTTGTGGATGCACTAAAAGTACCTAGTCAGCAAGCATTATCAACATAGCAGATCTCTATTCGTCTACGATCTTCACCTTTTTAAATAGGGTAGGACAAATTAATAGTAATGTGCTCAAAAAAAAATTCTTTGATAATAAAATTTCATTCCCAATCACAGTGTCCATGAGATCTTATTTAAACATAATCCCACTACTTTTTTTACAACATATTCCTTCAATGATTTGGCCTGAAATCAAATGATGCTTCTTGGAAGAGATATGAATGATGGAATGGGGCTAAAATGGGAGGTAAAATCAAGTGGTTGGGCATGTTAACATACACAGTCAAGCAGAGTGGACATCAGATCTAGCATTCCAGCAAGTTCCACTGCCCATTCCACTGCCCACTCCACTTGGTTCTCCAGCATGTCCATCCAACAAGCTGGACTTAAGTCCAGCAGGTTCTGCCAACTCAAGCACTCGAGCTCTAGCATCCTAAATTATCAATCCAAGAAAGGGGATTGGGAATGAAATTTTACTATTCCATTGTGTCAAAAAGGATAAAGATCACACAAGGACACAATACACCGGTTGATTGAGTACCATCAACACATCCTATAAATCAGTATTCAACTTGAGTGCCCAAAGCCTACAGTCAAAGTAGTGTAGGCCATGCGCCAAGTTTATCCTTTACTTGAGTATTCTATTTGCTATTCTTACACAGTAATTGAAAATTTTAAAAGTACTTAACCATTCCCAAAAGTGAGGCATATAGCATATCCTATAATAGTGTAAGGTCTTCCTACTCTGATTGCACAAATATAATCTTTAATTGTAAACCACCATTTGCAAAAAGCTTGCCTATTTATTAACAAACCACTTTCCAAGTGGTGCACATGATTTACTCATAGCATTTTACTACTCTCCAATTAATTGTAAGTTTCTGATGTTTCACCTTCAGAAAAGTAGAGAAGCAATCTAGAAGATATGCTTCTTGGGAAGAAGGGCTTGAGTGGTTATCTTAATCAATGATGTCAAAACTGGATCAGACCAGTCACCTGACTAAGAACCAGACACTAGCCCAGTTTAGTTTGGTCAACCATGTTTTCTTTCTTTAATGATATCAGCTATAAAAAATAAATTAATTAAGATATGTAGCCTAATAGAAGATGACGTATATTGTGCATCTTGATGTGGGCATCCCACAAAATTGTCTCCTATTTGATTGAGATACTGGAATCTCTAGGTATTCCCTGTAAGGTTTTGAATCATCTGCATTCTGGTTAGGATGAGCTATCATCATCAGGAGCACCCACAAACCTGGTGAATCACCAAACACAGAGAACAAAGCAAAAAAGTTCAAGAGCTAGCAACCTGTTCCCACAAACCCCAATATCTGGATAAAAGTAATAGGAATAAACCAAAAGCAACACAAGTCACCAGTCAAGATGCAAATGCTGTAAGTAGAAGTGTGGCACGTCACTATGGATATCAGTAAATCAACAATAAATTTACCTACAAGAAGCAACAGCAAAGACCATAAGGCAGCAGACAAGGATAATGTTTTCAAAACCATAATTTGACCATGTACAACTACACACTAAGAGACTATTTTGGCCTAAACACTTACTACCGGCAGCCAATCAATCCAAAATCCCAAGTCACTTGATATAATTGCACCCTCTCTGAAACCAAGAAACTAGCAATACCATTAATGCAATACCAAAGTCACAAATCATAAGCTAATCATTCAAATAAACATTGCGAAAAAGTAAACATTCAAAGCCCCAAAATTCAACAAACAAAATCAATTGCATCAAATAAAAAACGAGACGGAGAGAGATAGGGGCAGAATCGACTGACCAGGATGAGATCGAACAGGGTGGCCTGGTCGACCTTGACGAAATCAGCATCCCACGACTTGAGATCGTCCTCGGCGGTGGTGGAGCGGTCCTCGGGGTTTTTGCCCGCCGCGGCCTCGACATGCTTCTTACAATACTCGATGACCTTGGAGAGAATCTTGCTGGTGACGTTCGGGAGAGGGATTCCGTTGTCCGCGCAGTCATCCTCGATCATGTGCTTGATTGTCTGCGATTCAAGGGCCACAGCCTCATCGATCACGAATTCCTCCCCATCCGAGCTCTTCAGGGTCACCTTCTTGGAAGCCATGGCAGCAGTGAGCTAATCAAAACCTTAATCAGACTGGAAAAAAGAAGAAAGCTCGTCGAGAAGAGAAAACCCTAGCTAGATCGGAAAGGGGGCAGAGCGACAGGGAAGGCGAGGAGAAAAATAAGAATCGTTTGCAGCTTGCTGGGTACTTAACGGGAGGACAGAGGCGAGAATCCGCAATCGGGTACAAGTACAGCCCTGATTCGAGCGGCTGAAGTGGGGCCCACTTCGGTGTAAGTGAAATCCTGGCCATCCATCAATTAGGGGCCGAAATCAGAAAGATGATCCGCTTCGCGAGCGTGCGTACGGCGATGTTACGCAAACCGGCGGATAGTGTGCGTGACGCCACGCGTAGGAACTTCAATCATAGCCGTCCATAAGGTGGAATTTGCAATGAAGTTACGGAAATTACTAAAATAAGCTAATCAAGATGATCGGTTATGACTGCTCGACCAAATAGACGGACTGGATTTCATATTTATACAATGCGCTGGGCCCTACTTTGCATGGGCTTCTCGTTCTGCGTTTGGACTGACGCTGCCATTGGCGGCAACGGAATCAACGCGAGGATCGGTCTACATTCAAGATTGGACGATCAAAGCCGTCCACTTGATCACAGGAATCGAGTGGGCGGGTGGGCTAGGTATATCACAGTAAAAGCATTTCATTGGATGTGATATTTTTCTACCTTCAACTATCGTATTTTTCACACATATTTTCAATCACCGCTCTCACATTTCCATTCCAGGGAAGCATGCATCGAAAAGATCAACGACGCAGGAGGCTCGCTACGGATATTGACAAACGCCTCGACCGTCTAGTGTTTGTGGTTGTATTTCAATTTTCAACGCGTTGAGAGTGGATTGTTTGTGCACCCAAACTAACTTTGCAAAGCTGGCCCGCCATTTCTCATCCAAGTATCTATGGACAGCCTAGATTTACAGGCCTAAATGACTTTTAGCACAGACCATGCATGTCTTGGTTGGTTGTTTTGAATCCTCTTTTGCTGGCACCACGGTGACCGTGCAGTGGTAAAGTGGCATTTGGATGGTAGATTGTGCTAATAGATTTCTGGTCGGATAATGTCTCAAAGTTATAAAACCTTTCTTTGAAATTTAAGCTATTTCTGACTCAGTCTCCCTTCTTCTTCTTCTTTTTCATCTCCCAAATCTACATCACGTAGCAACAGCCCCGCTTTGAAGTCGAGCCAGCGTCGAAGGCGACTGCGGTCAATCCTAGATCGGTGACACTAGCAAATACACCAAAGAGATTTTTATGGAAAGAATATTTAAATGCACATGAGGAGGGAGATGAAGCAGGTAAACATTCAACTTGCAAAATATAGTTCTTTCTCATGCCCCAGACAATGAGCATTGCGACAATAGTTGTGTGTGCAATATTCACACTTTTGCCAGCCGCCGGTAAGACAGCACCATACCCCTAGCCTCTCAATTACCACTTGTACAAAACGAAAAAACAACAAAATAAATGGGCTTGCCACCCACCCGCACAAAAATCTGAAACCACTAATCTTGAGTGAGGTCAATTTAAAAAAATAAAACATTTGTTAAGGGTCAAATGACAGCCATCAAATGGATTATGGAGTGCATCGTTGGAGGCCCCCCAAGTTCAAACCAACCAAGAATCAGAATCATGATTGTAGGATATACTCTGTTGCAAGCTCAAGCCACCCAAGAATCATAACTGTAGGACATACTCCATTCCTGATGGCGCTAACAATTTTGAATGTTTTGAGAGACTTGCATTTATGATAGTAGTTTGAAGATACACACGTTCAATAACTCATGGAAATCATGCGAAGAGGTATCGGCCACACCAAAAATGGGAGTAATGAAAAGAATATCATCAATCGGTCAACTGAACTGGTGCAGCAGAAATAACCCCTATCGAATGCAGCCTACAATTCCTAGTAGCTATTAGGCTGTAGGATATCATCACAAGGACCAGGTCGAACTAAGCATTAATATAGGCACCCTCTCATTCAGTGAATACACAATGCCAGGCTCCAAACTGAATCTTTTTCCAAAATTAAACCTCAGGAAGGCTTCCATCTGGATATGAACCAAAGTAGATGGCCGTTTAATCATCCCCCCTGCACTGACGCCCCATCCCATCTCATCCTCAGGTGTCTCAGACAAACAAACAGCCCACTGCAAATTTCTTGGATTTGACTTCTGCAACTCAACCCAACCACCAACTCTCATAGTCTCGTCCAGCTCTGATTGAAGCATTAAAGCCATAGATCCTGATGAGAAATTGTCTGTTGCATTCCTGGAAACAGATGGAGATGCCCCAACTGACCCTGGGAATCTTAGACTGCTTATGGGTATAGTGAGAGAGTCTAGTCTGAAATGCGGGGTTTGTGAAGTGGGCATTCTGTGAAGACCTAAAAGAGTGAGTCTGGTTCCATCCCAAGGCTGATACATGAATTGCCCAAAGGTGCTTATGCAACGCCTGACAGACACTGAATTGGGTTGCCCCCCCAACCAAGAAACAAACTCTGTCAAAGAAGCAGCAACTTTTGATCCTTTTGCAATCAGACCAGCAGCACAACCATGATTTTCATTAAAGAGTGGTGGAGCCCAAGAAGAATATTTTGTAAGGCCCTGGCTCAGTAAACAAAAACAAAAATCATTTGTCAGCAGGCAAAGGCTACAGGGGAGAGAAATGCAACCAACTAGCACAATCTTCCTCTATATACAATTTCACTATCACTATGAGGATGTTTTATGCATAACTATAAGCTGGGGATATGCGTTACAACTTGAGTTGCATATGAGTGTGTACAAATAGTGATGCGATCCAGGTCCAGATCATAAATATGACAGGTAAATGTTCCAGTTTAATTGGATCCAATCAGATTTTGGCCATTTTTTCCATCAGCTCGCTAAGTGACACATATCACGAAATACATATCTCATGGCAAAACCTGATGGAAAGTAACCAATTTAGTACTATACCAACAAGAAATACAAAAATGCATGCTATAGGCTTGTTGATTAATAATACATATTGGTCCAAGAAAAAACTATTGGCATTTTTTCAATGATTGAACCATGATGGATCCATCTACAGAATACCAGTTGTTGCGAAGATCTCCACAAATGGATAATACTTGCCATGGCTAATAGGCATAAAAGAAAAGAAATGCATGCCCCAAATTCAACTGGAAGAGGGCAAAATATTAGATTGATGAAGTCTTCCAATCTGGTAGACAGCAGAGCATGACCTGTCCACATTATGAGGTCTGAAAGACCAATGGTTCAAGTTACATACACAAGATTTAACAATACCATTGCTGTCTTCTCATTAAAAATCGATAATTACTCTGAGATATTTACCTGCAAAAGGCTATAACCAAGTCCGACATCTCTGCATTGGGCTCCCAGTGGTGTCACAACAGCAGATAACCAGTCATTGATATTGGCTAAATATGTCACCTTCTTCAAGGTAAGTGGGCTTCCAGAAATGTTGCCATGGTAACCCTGGCTAGCAGGCCTAGCAGCAAGCTGAGCTATAAAAGAGTCTTTCTCCCTGATAACTGTCTCAAACGAGAACTTAGAACTGACACCAGTACTAACTCCACCCCTACTCAGCATGTCACATGTGCTATCACTTACATTCTCCACAAGCAATAAAGCTCCCACCGCATGGACCTTCCCTTTTATATGAGTACTTGCTTCTTGGAAGGGGCCACTCTTGTTAGATCTGTATAAGGAGAGCACACGCTCAATTTTGTCCTGTCTTTCCCTCAGTTTCATTAGGTCACAAAATGTTTCCCTTTGCAAACGTTTCAAGATCTCAATCTGAAACAACATAACAGATAGAGTTGTAAAGCAGCATCACACAGCTTTTGTTTCTAAAGATAAATGCACAAATGCAGGTCCAACACGACATACTAGAGAAATCTAGTTTTGAAAAACTAAATCTTTCAAAGTAATGGTTGAAAATTTAACCTCGTAAGTAATTGTTTGCACATGTAATGTTATGTTGGTTAACCTTGTAAGTAATTGTTTGGACATGTAATGTTATATTGTTCCAAGACTAAAAATCAAAAACATTTAGAGCCTGGTTGATTCAGCTTAATTTTCAGGCTTATGGCTTTTTCCCTAAAAACAAAGAGGCTACAAAGATAACTAATGTTTGATTGCGCTTATGGAAGAGGCTTATTTGCCTATTTTGATAGATAAGCCGTAAGCAGCCTGAAGGGTGCTTTTCGGCTTATCAAACTTTTGTATTCCTAAAACATCCTTGCAAATATTAATAATTACTGAAATATCCATCTTTTTTATATGTATTTATTTTTTCTTAGTCATCTTCGTATGTCCTTCCTTCAATAATATCTTTAGTGATTTAAATAAAGATGAGAAATATTTTAATTATTTTTTCCAAGTTAAAATTTATCCAATTTAGTTTTATATATTTATTTGTCAAATTAAAATTTAAAAATCTTTTTTACTAGATTCAAATATTTTAGTTATATTATCTTAATCAATATTTTATTTATTAAGCTTAAGACTTAGAAGGGTATCT
>JAYJMB010015801.1:27604-44984 GCA_036873735.1 Pouteria campechiana
CAAGCCTAATAATTTTAGGCCATTTATTTCAACTGCATCAAACACTTTTTGCCTAGTTCACTTAAGTTGCTAATCAGCTTCAACTGCTTATTAATCATCAACCAATAAGCTCTAGCAGAATCAAACAAGTACGTAGAATAAGATAATGGTTGAACCTTTAACCACCACAAAAGTAATTGTTTGGACATGTAATTTTTTAAGGTGAGTCTTTAAATCATCAGGGAAGGAAATAGGGCATTTTCATTTTCCTTTTTTCTTCCATTTCTTCTTCTTCTTTTTTCTATTTCCAACCAAATTTTATGAAAATGAAACTGGTGAAAGTGCAGGACTCAGACCAAAATCTTAGGCAGAACACAACAAATCTTCAAAATATCATAACAGATGCAGGTATCACTTAATAGCAAGCCTGATATATGTTCGAACCCAGTCTATATTAGTCATGCTGGTCAATACAATGACTTTGTTTCGCTTGTCCCGAGTTGTTCTAAAAGCTGATTTGATACAATGCATATCAACCAAATATTTAATATGAACTAATTACCTAAAACAGTTAGTTACAGCCTGAACATGTGTACATCCAGAGTTCTGGCCTCCATTTTCACATTTGGAAGACAAAGTCTTCCCAAAGACTCTGCGAGCAGAGGGTGCTACAGGTGATTAATAGTCTTTGATAAATTAGCTTTATTTTAATACGATTAGTGTATTTAAAACTTGAAATTATCTCTGAATATCTAAGTGCAACTGAGCCACGTCAATCCAAAGAAAGAGGCCCAGTGAACCATATCCAAACAGCTTCTTCAACCAAGCCAATGTTGTTTCTGCTTCACAAAACCAAAATTAGTTACTTACACTTAAAAAAACAAGATTTGCAATTACCATTGTAATACTTTCAAGTATTCATCAATGAACGGGTAACTTAAGAAAGATGATTACTTCAAAAGATTGAAATACTAGCAAATGGGCAAAGGAGCAACAGAATAAAATAGTAGATCAAATTGTTTTCATCCCTTCATTATGAAACAATAATGTTAATCGCCTTAAGATGGGTGGCCATTTAATTTGTGTACTTCAATTAGTTATAGGGAGAATAAGCCTCGTATGGATAGGGCTTAAGAAGTCCTTACAAATACCTTCAAAGGGAATAAAGAAAAATACAAGGAAATTTTTGAAATCATTAATAGAAGGTGAAATGTTTAATTCCATCAATTTTTGAATGCAACCGAGTCCTTCTTGAACCCAAAATTCTTTTATACAAATCCCAATAATCTTCTAGACTTGCCCAGTATACGCATATCCATATTCCATTTTATCCAACTTTAACATCACAACTTCTGCTAACATGTGTTCTCTAATGCTTGCCACAGTCCATGATAATCCCATTCAAATTTTACTATTAAACAGAAAATTTTATAAGGCAGTTATGAAACCAGCTATGTTTTTTAGTGTAGAATGGTGGACAATAAAAAAGCAGCATATTCATACGATGAGTGTAGCCAAAATGAGAATGTTGAGATGATGTGTGGTAAAACATAAAAATGAAGCAATTCAAAATATTTAAAGATAAAATCATTAGGTAATAAAATAAACAAAAGTAAACTTATATGGTCTGTTCGTGTGCAACAGAGAACAGAAATTGCACTGTTTATGAGTGAGTTTATCCAAGTAGAAAGTCATAAGAGAGCAAAAAGAAGACTGACGAGAATATGGCTAGATGTTGAGAAAGACATGAAAATGCTTGATCTTTTTGAGAATATAACTCAAGATCGGCAAGAAGGGCACAATGGGATCCATATGGCTAAGCCTGCTTAGGCAGAAAACAATAAATGATAATGATGACAATGTGGCAAGATTGCCAAGGTAGTCAGCTAACTCATTATGCAAAATTATTGTCTTCCAAGAACACCATTGGCAATAAGAGAGAGATAATGTCCGGAGTGCCTCAAAAGATCAAACAATGAAGTGAACATCAAATCTGGACACCTCTTGAAAGCAAAGGTAGAAGGAAAATGTGAGGCAAGAACATCTAGGGAGGGATCGGGCAAATGCAAACAAAGGCATATTTTCAACTTTTCCAGCAAACAATGGATGCATTCAAGAATGCAAAATTTGTCTTTCCAATTGCTAAAGAGGGCCCCAGACCAAAACTATGGAGTTCAAAACTTTTTTTTCTACCTGAATAGAATGTTATAAATGATAGACTACATCCATCAAAAAGCTCTCAGAACCCAAATCTATCATATTTTCAAAACAGACCATCTTGCAACGATGTAAAGGACACAAAATTAAAGTAACTTGAACCTTCAAAACAAAAAGAAAAGAATGGTTTGATAGATTTGGATTTTTGGAAATGAAGGATCGGGTCGCAACAGCCCGAATTAATGTATTTGTCCTTTTAGGATGATGTGGCAAATTAATCATTGACTCTTGACTTGTTGACCATCTGACATGTTGAATTGATAATTTAACGATGATCAGACCATCGGATTTGTTCTTAGCAGTGTTAGCATTTTCAAAATTTTCGTCGCCGAAAATTTCATTTCTCCAACCAAGCAAGATAACCTCGCTCTAAAAAAAAAGGGCATACTCCCTGATTAGGAGATAATCTTGAGATTATCTCCGAAATCTCTAAATTATCTCCACTTTCTCAAGATTGAAAACCATTTTCTCGAGATTTTGAAGTTTTTCTCGAGATATTCTCGAGCACACGACTGCATATTAGGGAAAAGGCACGATTCGACTCCAATACAGCTCCTAACTTTCCGAAAGCACTCCCAAGGGCTTGAATAGGTATTTTTGAAACCTCCATTGTCAGTTTTCCTCCCTTAAACACGCCATCGATCCTCCGATTTAAGCCTGAAATTCTGACAACGTTGTGGGTGGCTTCGGGAGTGGATAGATCTTCCTCTAGGTTGCATTTTGGGTCTCGAAATCCTTCCTAGAAGGTCCGAGACTCATTTTCGGCAAGATTTAGGGTGGATTCGAACATCAAAAACAAAGATTTTTGCATCTAGGGCGAAATCCCTAGCCGACAGCTTGGTGGGTTTTCTTGGATCTTCAAATTCAGTAACAAAAACTCGATTTTGATCTTCAGATTCAGCAAGACAAGCATCGAAACCTTGCAAGGGAGAATCGTTGGCAGGTGCGTGGCTTGAAACCCATTTTTTCCCTTTTTTAATTTTTTTTAAGGACGAAAAATAATTTGTTTTCATAAGAACAGATTTTGGGGGGGTTTATTTATTTGTTGTAAATATCATATTTTGATTGCAAAAAATATGTGGAATGGTTTGGATATTTTTAGAGGCTTGAAAATGTATAATATTTATATTTTCTATATATAATTTAGTAAATAAATATTTTTGGGTAATTTTTTAACTTTAATAGTTTGTAATACAATTATCTATGGCCTTATATTTTGGTACATAAAGTTTGGGGATAGAGTTTTAGTTTTTAAATTTTTGTTTGAGTCTTTTTTACATACTTATTTTATCTCTCAAAAAAAAATTACTCATATTTTATAACATAAAATATATTTCAACCATTCTATTTACTTAAATAGCTTATAATAATGATTGTTTGTAGTTTAAAAATAAATAGTTGGTTTATAATATTTGCCAATGTTTTTCTTTCAGGTATAATATGTCTAATTCTGGGAAAAGTAGCAAAACAAAACCGTAAGATATTGCTTAAGATCATGGGAAGCCATTGGAAGGGTACCGAAATGGGGCAAAATGTAATTATTGTGGCCAACAAATGAAGTCCGATGGCATTACTCGCTTGAAGGAACACTTAGCTAGAGAGTATAAAAATGTGAAGAATTGTCCCAAGGTGCCTCCCGATGTGAGAAAAATGATGAAAACAGTTTTAGTTACTGGAATGAGTTATAGAGAATCAAGGAAGGGAAAGGAGAGAACAAGTCTGAAAAATTATATGAATTTCCATATGTAGTGGATGTTGATGATAAAGAGGGTGGGGAGGAAGACGATCGTGACATAAGAAGAGTTATAAATACTTCTAGAGCAGAGCGATGGAAAGCAGAGCAAATGAACAGATTAGAGAGGAATAGGCCAACATTCCATGGGTCTATTAGGGAGGTTAGTGGGGGAAGTGGGGGTGGTGAAGATAGTGGAGGTGGTTGAAATGGTAGAATTATGGAATATTTTGGATGTAGCAAGAGTATGAAAATGGTTGAACCCAAATTATATAGGCAAGTGGATGGAGTACAGAAGTAAAATAAAGGAAATGTTCAAAAAGGGAAGGGACGGTGTTGGCCAGCTTTGCAAGTTTAGATCAAAGTTTTTTTCTACAATGCAATTCCAGCAAATGTGGTAAATACAGTGGCATTTAAGAACTTTGTAGCAGTTGCTCGGAGACAAGGGGAACATGTAAACCCCCCCCCCCCCCCACGAGAAGGAAAATTTATGCAAAGTATTTGAAAGAAGAGGTGACAGAGATAAATGACTGGATTAATAGTCAAAAGCATCATTGGGATACTTATAGGGTTACCATTATGTGTGATGGATGGATGGACAGGCTCAACAAAAATGTCCATAATAAATTTTATGGTATACTGCAGAGGGATATCAGCATTCATAAAGTCAATAGATGCATCGGCATATGTAAAAGATGTTCATTACATCGAGCAAGAATTAGAGAAAATGATTGAATGGGTTATTGCGGATTGTGTAGTGCAAATTATTACTGATGGTGGGAGTGTTTATAAAAAAGTTAGGAAAACACTAGAAGAAAGATATTTTTTATATTGAATTCCTTGTGCTGCACATTATATTGATCTGATGCTAGAAGATATTGGTCGCCGTCCAGCAGTGCAAAAAATAATAAAAAATGCACGTACAGTAATCAAGTTTATATACAATCATAGTTGGGTTCTTTCCATGTTTCATACTATATCTGGATATAATAGAGAGATTGTTCGTCCTGGAAAAACGAGATTTGTTACAAATTATATTGCACTGGAAAGCTTGTATAAGGCTCATCAAGCCCTAACCACAGCTTTTAACTCGGACGAATGGTGGGACTCAAAATATAGAAAGATGACAGAGGGGAAGATAACAATGGATATTATTATGACAGTTGCATTTTGAGATCGTGTGAGATGGGTATTGGGCATATTAGAACTTATCTACCGAGTTCTGAAGACAGTGAATAATGATATATATCCATCCATGGGTTCCATGTATGAGTCCATTCGTTTTATGATGCAAGCAATCAAGGAGAATAATCCTAAGGGTGCAGATTGGGTGTTGCAGATTATAGAAGCTCGTTGAGAGGGCATGCTAAGTCATCCCCTATATGCTGCTGGTGAGTATGTGATTTAATAAGTCCAATTTCATTGAATATATATAAAATTTCCCTATTTACATTAACTAAATTAAATTCAAATCTTTGCAGCTTATTACTTAAATCCCAAGTATCATTATGAGCGACATTTAGGTCAGGATGCCCAGCTTGGCACATCGCTTTTCAAAGTATTTGAAAAGCTTTTTCCCAACAATCTCAATGCTGGGGATCTTGTAAATGAGGTAATTATATACAACTTAATATACCTATATCATTTCAAGGATAGTTTGTTGATTAAGAATTGCATATCAACAATATTTACTTTCTTCAATGTTATAGTTGATGCACTTTCAAGATGTCAAGGGGTTATTTGGGATGACTATAGCAATTCACTCAAGAAGTAAAGTAATACCATGCAAGTAAAGGATAGTGATTTAATAATATATTGCCTCCTTTTTATTTTAAATTATTGATAAATCCAAATTTTCTTTCATAGGTGAATGATGGAATTGTTATGGGACAGAAACACCAAATCTGAGACTATTGGCATGTAGATTACTGAGCCAGATAGTATCTTCTTCCCCATGTGAGCGTAATTGGATTACGTTTTCTTTGATTCATACATGCAGAAGAAACGGGTTTAGGATATAAAAGGCTCCAAGATTTGGTATTCTGTCATTATAATATGCGGCTTCGGGAACGATTGATAAAATAAATTAAGATAAACTAAAGATATCTTTTAAAAAAGCATTCCGAAAATGATGATATATTAATGGTTGGTTACGTTCATGCAGGGGTTTTATGTAAAGATTATTTGGATGGTAATGCTATTTGTACAGTGACGGAAATCTAGCATTTGGCACTCATTCTAGCCAACGATACAAAAAAGAGCATGCGACTTACTCACCCCCAGTTAAAAGATACTGTTAAAAAACTGAACTTGGAGAAAAAAATTGACTAAATCATCCTTATATTAATACATGTAGGGAAGCTTGGTAGCATGAAATGAATGCAGGAGATTTCTTGTGAGGGGTTACCTGTACTGAGCATTTGGGAAAGAGTGTTGTTGCACACGTTTGAGGCTGCGTAAAGTAGCACTCGAATGAACGGTTCAAACAACTCTCACGGGAAACAGACGCCTGGGAGCTCGGTTGCCAAAAAACAACCCAACAACCGGTTGTTTTCGTGTGTATATATACATATATATAACCACAGACACATGAAGCTCCTTTGAAAAGTTTCCTTCATCTTTAGTCCAGCATAAAAACCCTATTTTATTCCCACTAAAGAAACGAAGTGGAGAAAAGAAAAAAAAAATTTTAAAAAGTCTCCATTAAGTCATTTGTCATCAGTGATGCACAAGTTTGGGAAGAAGAACCTTCTCCCATTTGCACGAAGCTTCTTAGTTAATCAGCCCACAGTTAAGTAATTTCTTTTTTATTTTTATTTTTTTCTTCCTTTTTCCAGTGCTTTCCTTACTTCTGTTTTCTATCTTCTATCTTTAGTCTCTATCTTTTTTTTTATATTTTTCCCTCTTTATTAGCCTGGGGTGGACCACACTTTGCTGTTGTTTCCCTATTTATTAGCACTTCAGTCTCTATTTGTGTCGAATAGCCACATATTCTTTTTTTCTTTTATCTTTTTCCATCTTTGCTTCCTATTGCACTTTACTCATCATTTTTTTTGTTTGTTTTCCTTTTTCCTTTTTGTTGTCTATTGCATTTAGATGCTACTCATCATTTTTTTTGTTTGTTTTCCTTTTTCCTTTTTGTTGTCTATTGCATTTAGATGCTTCTTTTTTCCTCTTTATTTGAAGTTTGAATCCATGTTTACACTTTACAACATACACAAAATTTTTGCAATATATGTTGTAAATTGTCAGTCCCTTTTTACAACATGCCTATATATCTGCAATACCTATATATTAGTTTACCCTTGTCAATATGCAATAACCATGTTCTATTTTTATATTTTAGTAAAAACAATAGAATATTGATTGCTGCTATAAATGTTTTTACATAGCAAATTGTTAATAATGGCTTATTTTATATATTTTCAATACATATGGATTTATTTTTATGCAATAAATTGTTGCAATAAAGTTATGAATTTTACATATTTAAGATATTATAATATTTTGATGATTTCTATGTAATGTGCAATTTGCTTCATGTAGGCGCACGCCTTGCTTGTGCATCTTGCACCTAGGCTCTGGAACCCCTTTGCTCCTTGGTGCACCTTATGCCTTAACAACTATGATGTGGACGATGAGGATGGCATGAAATCCTGACACTGAAATTTCTCCATGGTTAGGAAGCTGGAAAAATCCAACCATTGATGTGAATGGGATGCTAAAAGGGGAAATCAAATTCTAAATTTTTGGATAAGCCCTCAGCATAGAGAAATCCAAGCCATCCAAAGGTAGGATGCTAGAAATTCTAGTAGATGAGAGCATTCCCATTTCCCTGTTCCTGAAGCAGATGGGCCAGCCTTATGGCCAGGCCCAGCACTAGCCAAGCTTATAAGCCGGGCCCAGATAAAACTAGGCCCAAAGCAGAGGGCATTCGCGTGGTAGCATCGGCAATGGCGTTGGCAGATGATGGTGGGGTGTGGCAATGGCATCAGCATCTAGTGACCAGGCTGGCCCAACAAACCAGGCTCAATGTGCTGGTGGATCCACCCAAAGAGGAACAGCCCAAGTGCTGCCCTTGGCAAAATTCTATTCGCTAGTGACTGGGTCCAGCAAAATGCACAGACTATCAGAATGGGTTTTGTGATTTTTAGACCTCATGATCTTCAATTTGAATAATCAAGTAGTCAATTTTGAGATTTTTCTAAGTTCTAAACTCAAAGAAAAGGTCGGATCATCCAAAAAGTGGTCAAATCGTGGGATATTTGTGGACGGTGTATTAAGATATATTTTTATCTCCCTATTATGTTGTTATCGCCCACAATACCAGTGTGTTGGGATGCAGTTGTGCCTCCCTAGTGTGATTTTATGGCCCACTTCACCAAATGTTTTGATTATCTTAGTATGAAAACCCAGTAATGTGTGTTTCAAATTAGGTTAGATGACCAACATCTTGGTGCAAGCAATGTATTGGGACATGATTGTGCCTCCCTAGTGTGATTTTATGGTTGTGTTGATGATTTGAGTGCGAAAATCCAATAATGTGTGTTTCAAATTGGGTTATATGATCAGGTAATCAAGAATGATTGGTCATATTGACAATGTACTTGATTTAGTGTGTTGCATGTCATAATCTAAGTACATCTTTCTTACTTACTAAGTTTTTGTAAACTCATACCTTGATTATTTATTTCAATTAATGCAATTTGCAGTAAGTAGTAGATCACGAACTGGATAAATGATGGAGATTTTATTTTATTCTATTTTATATTTATGAAACTTTTGAGTTGATGTAATTCATAAACATATTATCAAAATAAATCAGTGTGCTTGCTTCTATTTGTGAGTGTGTTTGGATATCTTTATATGCTATGTTGCATGGAGTACAATAGATCTTGGGAGACTCACCATCGAATTCAAATTTGCATTTTTCATTGCAATTCTGGTCTAGATCATGATAGGGTCATTGATCCCACTCGCAAGAATCAAAATTTTTAACTCCAAACTTGCCAAATTTTCAGCTATATATGGCCCAAGACAATTGGCTTCCCAACACAAGATACCTTTAAAAGTTTAGGTCTAACAAGTATCAAACACAACTTCACACTCTCATCAAACTCAAAATCCAAACTCATACTTGGGTAATATAAGGTACAATTGCTTCCAACAAATGATACTTAGGCAAGGCAAGGAAATGCAAGGCAATCATTAGAATCCAAGTATCAGAAAAGATATATAAGATAAGGATAAATTGGCAATTTTAAATCATTCAACTGTCACAGCCTCTAAATACTTAAAATAAATGGAAGCTATTTAGCCTCTTGCTGAAGCTTTCTTGCCCAAGCTAATGTATACAAATGGGTGTGTGGAGCTGGAACTTATGCCAATTTTGTTGGGATAAATTACCCTTTTGTCAAATAGGCAATCATAAATTTTAATCAACACAAATCAATAACCCAATGAAATCAAACCCATAAACACATAAGAATTTTTTATATGGAAAACCTTTCAATATGCAGGAAAAAACCGCAGGACCTAATCCAATCAAAAACTTCTACTATAGAATAATGGGATTACAGAATATGATCTTCCCTAGTGAAAACAGGAGGATTTCATCATTATTACATATAGATGGGTTTCAACAATCTCAACAAGAAAATAATAATAATAATAATAATAATAATAATAATAATGGATCTCACCAAGTAAAACTTGTAGGAAACTGACTTAGAAAAGGCTGAAAACTTCTCTCCTAAATTCCTTGCGTAATGGCTTAATGAATTGCAGCAATCAAAGTCTGCAATAACAACAACTTACTAGCACACTACCCTTGAAGAAAAAGAGGCAAAAACCATACCACAACTCTCTAATCTCAAACCTGCATTCAATAGCTCATGCATAGAAGAGTATGTCACTTTTGGGTTTGCTTGGCCATGAAGTTACTTGGGAAGAATTGCAGTATCTTATAAATGAATATGTGATGCTCACTAATGAAGGTGAATCATAGAGCTACCAAGAAATAATATCTTAGGAGCAGCAAGAGGAATGGATGAAAGCCATGCAAGAGAAGATGAATTCCTTGCATAAGCTATTAAATGCGGATTCAAGATCAAAGAGTTGCAGTCTAGTTTCTACCTTTTCTTCTTCAAGGGCAACATGCTAACAAGTTGTTGTTATTACAAACTTTGATTGCTTTTATTCATCAAACCATTAAACAAGAAATTTGGGAGAGAAGTTGTTAGCCTCTTCTGAATCAGTTTTCTATAAGTTTGCTTGATGAGATCCATCATCATCATCATCATCATTATTTTGAGATTATTGAAACCCATCTATATGACGATACTAATGAAATCCTCTAGTTTTCACTAGGGAAGATTATATTCTGTGATCTCATTATTCTATAGTGGAAGTTTTTGACTGGACTAGGTCCTATGGTTTTTCCCTTCACATTGAGGGGTTTTCCCTCTAAAAAATTATTATGTGTTTATGGGTTTGACTTTATTGGGTGATTTATTTGTGTTGATTAGAATTTGTGATTGCCTATTTGATCTACACAAAGAAGGATAATTTATCCCAACAAATTTTGGGAACCAGCAATTGTTATAGTCTTAACTAGTTGAAGTTGAAATAAAATAATCAGCCAATCATAGCAAGCTATACCTTTACCATGCTATTTACTCATTTTTTCTCACATATCATGAAGTGTCAATGAAAATTACCAACTAATTTCTCTGTTTCACTCCATTCAGCAACACACTGTCGGTTCACATGGAACAGAAGAGCTGGCAGATAGCTTTACTTCATGATGTTCTCTATTTTTTCCATTACATTCTGAATTGTGTAAACATGTGTCCTTTTAACATTTGTGGAAGCTTCACCACAAATTTTCAAAGTTTCACCAATGTTTCAATCTTTCTTAGTTGCAATTGGAATTCCAAATCCTCGGGCAGCAAATACAGTTGACACCACTGACACTCCTATGTCCCAATTTTGCAGCCCACAGCCACTTACATCAAGATTCACACAGTTCTAAGCAGGCACTGTCAATGGTGGGCCATGCCCAACACAACTCCACCAATGGGTGACCTCAACCGTCCCACTGTCAGCTTGTAGCTGCAGGACACCAACATTTACAGACTACGCAAGATTTTCGGGATATGGCACGCCAATGACTACTTGGAAAATGGGCTAAGTGAAGTGCGCATGTGACATATAGTCCATAATTTCCAATTATTCCACAAAACAAATACCAGCTCGAAGAGGGAAAGGGCAATACCGGATCGCGTGAACGACCATTCTTGGTGATCCTGCGGACCACGCCCTTGACGAGCTTCTCGGTGGATTTGGTGAAGGCCTTGAACTTGTCTGCAGCGGCGTTAGCTGCTTCCATTTCGGGGTTTGGAAGAAAGGATAAAGATCAAATTTCGGAGGCCAAAGGCAAGTTCCGAATCTCTAATATGATGGTTTCTGACACGCAACCCAGAAATCCAAAACCCCCCAAAAGGCTGGGGGCGTTTGTTAAAACCCCCTTCTTCCTTCTTTCAGGCCGTCTGAAAAGAACCCTCAACGCATTGAGATGGGTTTCAGGAAACATCCAGCCTCGAGCGGACGCTGCGCAGAGAGGGTAATCTCGGTTGGACGCGGTGCCGCCATAGCCTGTGCGTCGTCTGTCGGCGAAGTTTGTGAAGAAGCAACTGCAGCACAGCACGAGTGATGGAGGAAAGCGCTAATCAATGAACTGGAGGTCCGATCACCTCCAGGTTCGTATCATTTTCTTACGAGAGAAGACGCTTGCCTGACTCGGTTTCTTCTGGAGGGAGGGAAAGAAGCTCGCTTTGCTGAACGACGAAGGCTTGCTTTAAAATAATAAGAGTTATTTGCATATTACCCCCTTAAAGCCTGTGACATTATATATTCATACCGTCGTAAATTTGTAAATTGTACATCGACTCTTACAGGTTTGCGAAATGTATACGGTCACGGATTTACCCCTCCAGTAACAGACAGCCATAGAAAGATTATTTTCCCCTAAATAATGTTTCGTTAGGTAAATACAGAAATTTGGAAAATTTATGTGATCGGCCATGTAAATTTTAAATTTAAATTATCATTATAAATAAATTTAAATAATGTTAAATATATTTTTTAAATCATCCCAAGGTCCATTTGGGAATGAAAAAAGGATCTCAGAAGAAAAAAATTTAAAAAAGTGAGCCAAAAGATTAAAAAAATGATATAATATGATAGGAGCAATGGTCAAAATAAAAAAGCTTTTTATAAAAAAAGATAAAAAATAATATTAGAAGTGTAAATAATAATGAGAAAAATATGATTATTGAGTAGTTAATATACCAAATCATATTAATAGACTATAAAATAAGGACAAAAAATAGTAGAAAAAATTATCTTCTTTTCCTTATTACCAAGTGGAGCTTAATATGTTTTATCTCATTCAATAAATTAAAAATAATTTCAGGATAATTCATATTCTTCAATTATTCAAATTGCAACAAATAATTTTGAATCGTACCAAATATTATCCAAGTAATTTCAAAACATCTAAAAAAAATTTAAATTATTATAATATAATTTTGAACTATATCAAAGTTTCTAATTTATTCTAATTTAATGCAAGAAAATTTAAGTAATCTTGAATAAATTTAATATTATTTTAAATAAGTTTAAAATTATTCTAAACTTAATCTTTTTTATTTTTTATTTCTAAATTTAATTAATTTTTTTATTTTATATAAAATTAAAAATCCTTTAACCAATCATTTCTTTCATTTTTATTCTTTTAAATCTATGGAACTTTATATTGAAAAGTAGAAAAAATATTTTTCCTACTTTAAAATTTAATTTTTATATTTTAAATAAATAAAAATATAATTTTCCTAAATAAGTAGTCATTTTTTTCCATGTTCATGTTTTAAAGTATATGAATTATTTTAAAAGTAGCTTACAAGTAGATCACAACACACACAAACATACACACGCGCGCCCACACACACATATATATATATACATATGAATGAAGAATAGACATAATATTAATTCTAATATTTATGAATAATAAACATAACAAAAATAACAACATTGTTGTTTCTTAAATGCAATTTTTTGAGTTCTTCTATAAAATAAAAAATTAGTAAACCATTTTTAAGTTTGCAACATAAAATTTCTAAAGAATAAAATAGAAAGTAAAGAGAAATTTAATAAAAATTAAAAAAATAATATTATATAAATTATAAATCAAAATAAGATTAGATATAGAAAGAACAAATATGAAATTTAAAAAAAAATTAAGTTATTTAAAATGATTATAAATTTATTGATGGATCTGGAATAACTTATGATTATTTGGGATGAATATTGAATCCATGATTTTCCTCAAATTCATCCTCCCATGGCATGTTAAAAATGAATATTGAATCATTCAAATGTTATCCTTATAAATTGACCAATTTGGTTTATATTAAAAGAGATCAAAGATTGTTTTTGTGTAGGCTTTTAAATTAAAAAGAAAAAGATAAATATCTACAGTAGATTCTCTCCCCCCAATTTCACTTGCTCCAGGAAAATGGGGCCGGCTCATGCCTTTAAGCTCCATGACTAGGCCATGGACTTGGGTTGTAGTTTGGGTAAGCTTTCAAACAACTATCTATTAGCGTGTGGCACATGGCTCATGGCTGGCTGGCTTAATAGGTAAACCACTCTACATAGCTATATAATTTCTAACATTTGCTGTAGATGGAGCCCACCTTTATAAAAACTAAAGCATTTAAAGTGAGAGGTTGCTTGACGTGCCACTTGAGATAAGAATCGTCTTTTCAACTTCACATTTTTCTGCTTGCCGTGTTTGACAAATGATACCAGTGTAGAGAGTCTAGAGGCTAAGAGAAGTGCTTCATCAAAGAAATTAGTAACTGAAGAACTCTTAAATGTCCAATTTCAAAAAATATCGCCCGCCAAAATTTTAAATTAAACTAAATATTTTTACACTTGTTACTTCTGATAATACGTCATTTCAAAAAATCGGTCGTATCTTACTTTTTATTCAGAAAAAAAGATTTTAAAAAAATATATATTAATAATATCAATTAATAATATTTTAGTATTAAAATATTTCAAAATTTTTCTTTTTATAGCGAAATGGTGAAAAGAATTTTTTTGCCACACAAGCCCGAATTTGATTTCCCATAAGTTTTTGCTACACAAGTGCAAAGCATTAGTTGGCAGACCTTTCAAAATCGTTTCAGGAAGCCAAACGGCCTTAAGCCCATTCGATCAAGTTTGGATCTAATATTAATATTAAACCTGTTGTATTATTAATAATATTAGATAATTAATGCCATATTTAATATTATTATTAAACCTATTGTAAAAATATGCATTATTAATATGATATAAAAGCTAATGAGTATTAATTAATAGATGTCAACATATTAGTGATGCTGATGTAGCTCTCGCCTAGGGCTCTGCTACGCATGGATGAACTGTTACTGGATGATGGACTACACAGCCTGAATAGGTCTAGTTGAAGCTAGCGCAGAAACTAATGGATGACATAGATCCCCTGTTAACTTGTCAACGCAGCCAATTCTCTTAATTACTCGTCTACAGACGAAGAATATCACCATTCGTCACCATCTTCTATGTGACTCTTTTTCTATTGCTTTCATTTTGTATTCTCCATTGGCCATCGTAATTACTCCATCTAAAGACGAAGGTCACCCCAATATCACCATTCTTCATTGAATGACACCATCTTATGTGAGTCTTTTTCTATTGTTTTCATTTTCCATTCTCTAGTGACCATCGCCATCTTAGCTTTAAATCGTGTCTAGTGTGTACATTTTCCATTCCTAAAGCACCCGCTGAAAGAGGTCTCCATTTGTTCTATTGACAATCAGTAGAATACAAACTACATTTATTTCCTTGTATTCCAAATTCAACGCTGTTAAAGAAAAAATGAGGATATTTTTAATTAAAACATAAATAATAGCAATATAAAATTAATGTACATACTGATAATCTAAATCTGATCTCTATGTTGACAGTTTGGCTAGCATTAAGAAAAAAACATCAATGAATGTGATTGTTTTGTTATAGTTTTCCTCGCCGAGGTACTATCTAGTTGTCCATAGTAGTTTTCCTTTGTTTTAATTGTGTCATCTTTATTGCTACTTTAAAAATACATATGTAACTCGTATTTATGTCATTGACAGGGTTATGCTCTTTAAGGAATCTTCATGTATCTACTTGAAAACTCATTGAAGGTCAAATCCTGACATGTTTAAAAGACATGCATTCTCTTTGTTACTTTCAGCTCTCTTCCAACCTACTTCTGTTCAGCAATCTAACAATGATTGAGGCTTTTGATGTTGGAAACAACCAATCGAATGTAGTGATCATATTTTTCATGTTCATCAATCCCTCTAAGCTTTCTTCTATTAACTTCTCTAACAATCCATGAGCAAAGGTTGAAACTGATCATCCACCTTGGACTCTCACTTTTCAAATATTTGAGTCATATTTAATAAGGTGCAATGTTAGCATCAACATTCCAAGCTTCTTATCATCTCAACATCATTTGTCGCATTTTGAATCAGACTACGGCTACCTCAATGAACCCATTCCACCTTGTATATTGTACAACGTCACTACTCATCAACAACTATCTTTTAGAGGTAACATGTTAGATGGTCCATTTTTAAAGTCTTCTCAAGAGAATCTATCAAAGCTCACCCAGTATATCTGAAAATTACATTTTCAATTTATATATCTAAAAATCATATCAACGGAACGATGACTAAAGACAGCGGTGAGCATTGACCGTGGCGCATGTCGTCAGTGACAAATATGCCTAGCGACAGTGGGTCGCAATTGGCAATGGTGGGTTGAGACAGGCAACGGAGATGGGTTTTGGGTTTTTTCCTTTTTATTCCAGCCATAGCAGCATATGCTAATGGTAGACGATAAAAGGGCTGACAATGATGAGTGACGGCTGTTTGGGGTGGGTGATGTTTTTTTTTTTTTTTTGTTTGACAGCCATGGTTGCTTGTCGTGCATGGAAGAAGTAAGGGGTTTTTGTTTGAAACCTAAACTGAAGTTTAAATGAATGGTTAAGACTAAAGTTGAGGGGTCATTAGATGTCAAATTTTGATGAATAAATAGTCTATTTTCATGTTTTTTGATATTCTAAATTCATTAGACTATTTAAATTTTCTAAAATATGATTGTATTTTTAGGTTTTATGTAGACAGATTTAAAGGGCTTAAATTTTATCCTTTAAACGTTTGATTTGGTCCACTAGATCAGTCATAAAATATTTAGATTCCTTATTAGTATATGACTCTTAAGGTTTATGAATTTATTATTTATATACTTATTTTTTTAAAAAATATTTTAAGAATTTTTTTGGTGCAATTTTAAAATTGAATATTGGTATGGTTGTGTATATATTTTGAGATGAGTTAATTAAAACAATATGTAGCCAAAGTAACCTCTATTATAGAAATTAATTTATTTTAAAATATAAAAAGTTGTACACTTGTAACTTATGTGAATATTGACTGACCCAAAGGAAGGTCGACACTTAACAGAATTGCATGTGCATCTGTGGTAATAAATATGTGATAATTATTTGATTTAACATGTGATTAATAAATCGACCCAAAGGAAGATTTATTTTTTCAACATGTTCTTATTGTCAATGTTTGATTACTACACCAAGATATCACTTACAAGTTAATATTTTGTCCAAAGATAAAATATTGATGGAGTGCTTGGTATGTTGAGATGGGAGTTTACCTTTATTTGAATTTATTATTGTGATTTTTTGTTTTAAGACTTATATCAGCTTATTTTTTGTTTATTTCTTGTTATTTGTTTAGTTATGATTCCTATCAACATTACTGCCAACATCAATTCAATGAAATATAAATCAGATAAGGAAGCTGCATATATTATGCCTCAAAAGAAATAACAAAAGAAACCGGATGAACCGGAAGGCAATAGTTGTTTCTTCAGTGGAACTAAAGGTATAAGAAGAAGCAATATACTAATTATCACACATGACGTGCTAAAAGGGGTATGCTTCTTAATGTAAACTAAGGTTAATTTAACTTCAGTACCTCAACACACATGGTGGATAGATTCTAGTGCAACAGCTCACATCAATGTGTCTACGTAGGGTTGCATAAGTTATTGTAAGCCAAATGATGATAAAAGATACATTTATGTGGGCGATGATAAGATAATTCAAGTTAAGACAATTAGAAAATTTAGATTACTGTTGAAGATAGAATACTATTTGAATCTTAATAAGACATTTGTTGTACCATCTTTTGGACAGAACTTGATTTTTATTTCTGCTTTGGACAAATTTGGTTATTCTTGTTCATTTGGAAATGAAAAATTCAGTTTGTTTCATGATTCAAAATTGGTTGG
>JAYJMB010015812.1:1889-44982 GCA_036873735.1 Pouteria campechiana
TTCTTCCCTTATAAACAAATAATTCTATAAAATTTCAATTTATTTTACTATGTAAGTTGATAAATGTAAGTAATTTTTATATTATATATAATTCTATATTTTTTGAAATTATCATGAATCATATAACTATCTAATAAGATATTTTCAATATTCCATTTTAAATTATGATAATAGATATGATATTTTATTAATTTTTTCTTAACCATAAAAATAGGCTTAAATAAAAATATATAAATACTTATTCTAAAATCAATATTATAGAGTCATTCCTAATGTGAGTGCATATGTGTGGGTATATCTATATTAAATTTATTTAATGTGATAATTATATATATATGTGTGTGTGTATGTATGCATGCATACACACCATCGTTGCTTAAATCAGTTATTTGTATGGAAATTACAGTGGATTCATATTTTCTCTGATGCGAATTTCCTCGATGCGGAGCACGCAATCATCAAGTAATTTTTTAGTGCTCGCACATAGGAGTCGGACGTCCGCCGGAGTAAAAAGGCTTTCTCTCTCAGAAAGCGACAAAGTCAAACTGAACCCGCAATGTGATAGTGTTGGTCGGTCGCCCGCACCCACCATCGCCCTGGCCAACAACCTGCAGTGGCATTTCCGTAATTTCCTTATACAAACAGCCCTTTTTTACTATATTCCCCAACGAAATTTGCTTTCTAAAATGGGGCGCTACGCATAACTGTTCATTCAGAATTTCATCCCATCTTTTTAACTTCGCAAGACGTCGCGTGACCCACGCGCGTCCTTTCGCACGTGTGACCCCCACCATAGGCCCTCGGAAGAGCATGAAATATAGCCGTAACTCCGCAGCTAGAAGTTAAATGATGCTTAGAAAGCTACGAAACTTGATACTCGGCACCTTGAAAAACCGTGATTAAAAATTCAGAGCAAAGCAACAATCTCTTTCTCCTTGGCCGTAAATTTTTAGATCTGTCTTCCCAGCGTCCGACATTGTTACTCTGGTGTGGCCCGCAGTACCACTGCATCAGGCTGGATTTTTGCAACCTTAACCTCGCATTAGCCCGCACATGTAGTAGACGGGTTGGATGGGATTGGAACAGCATGGCGACCCTTCCCAGTTGGATCGATCCCTGAGCAAGGACGGAATGCGAACAGCTCCACGGACCTGTGGAACCTGAACGGTTGATCTGGTGGGCCCAACCTGGTCGTGCAACTCAAGAAAATATCCCGCGTTGTCTGCTTTCTGCTCCGCTTGACAAGCTAGAAGTGTGGGTCCACCGTCACTGATCATATCAGCTGTGCCCGACGGCTAGAATCGCATCACGCACAGAGATATTAGGGCGCCTGCCATCTCATTACATTGCCCACCAAATGAACGGTACAGATTCATCAAAACATATTGTAGTATTGGAGTGGGATATGTAGCTGTTAGGTAGGGGTGTAAATCGGGTCGATTTATATCGTGTTTGAGTGGTCCCAACCCTAACCCTTTATATAAAAACTGTTACCTAACCCCTACATATATTGCGGGTCAGTTTGACGTTGGTCCAACCCTAATCCTATCTTTCATCATACGAGTTGAAATCGGGTCAATAAATCGAGTTGACAATACTAGTTGAAACATTATCTACTCAACAATTTGCTTCTAACTGCAATTAAACATGCTTGAATCAAATTTTTTAAGAGGACAAGAATGCTGCATGTGCAACACCATTTTATCTCACAACAATGATAAACAAACACACAATTTATTTATCTCTGTTTTAGTAAAAATATTTTCATTTATCACAAAAAACATGCATCAAAGATATCATACTTTGTGGCAAAAAGAGACATTACCAAATGCAAGAGATGAACAAAATAAAATAGAGCTACCAAATAAAGCCAAAATTTTCATTAACCTTCCTATATGTTTGTTTCTAGGCTAAACGGATTACATGCACCCTTCAAGATAGCTTAAACCTTCCTACACAATTGTCTGTTGATGTATAAAAGATGCAAATATAGTTCACGCAACCATGAGACAAAAAAGACAGAGACTTCTCTGTCAGTAACATGCTTTCTTTCAACTCTACTGGTCCTCTTACTAAGATGCATGATCGAGAAACTATGCAATCTTTGCATTTGAGAAATCTATCTCCGGGTGCTGCATGAATTGAAGTGAAATAAACATGACAACGGTAAGAATACTGCACCAAAGGAAAGAATAGAATGGTGAGAAACTACTAGAAATGAGGCTTACGTTTACCTCAGCCATAAATTTCTTGAGAATCTCTTATTTCTGCATCTCATCACTTGTGGTACGACCCATGGATTTTTATCATTGATTAAACTGAAGAACAAGCAGAAATTGAAGAAAAGTAATAATAAGTTAAAACCATCAATGATATCTCTAAAATATGCTAAGAAAAGTAAAGCAAATGCAGAATGACTGAGTCAAATGTTGGTCAAGAGCATAAGTGGAAGCCTCTATATCATTAAAGTAAGCATCATCTTAGAAGCATGTAACATTCCCTTCTAACCATTCAAGAGAGACTGAATGTAAAATGAGTAGCGAAAATGGTTAAACATAATTTAGGCATACTGAATTAAAAGTTGAAACAATTAGTCATACTAGATGTAAGATTACAAGAAGGGTGGTCTGTTTTAAAAGAATAGACAATGTTTGCCTGTGACGAACAATTGCTCTACTCTCAATGATAAAACAACATCAAATCAAAGACTCCATTGAAGAACATTACAATATTATAAGCCATAATAGGCATATCTTGCTGAATATAAATAGGAAGAGACTTACTAACACATCTAGCAATGCGCTTGCAACAAACAAGTAGAAGAAATGAAATTTAATCTTAGCAAGTCATCATGTGTATTTGCTGAAACAAGAGCATAGCTTTGCAGGACTTTGCAAACCTGCAAGGTGAAAACAGGATCTTTTGCAGAAAATCTACAATATTTAGAGGACTTATATCCAACATTTGGAATAATTGCATAGCACTTGGGATAATTATAAGTACCATCTAAATAAGAAACAAATAACTATATGATGAAAATACATATCCACACCATCCAAATAAGAAACAAACAACTATAACTTATAAAATTTTCAATCCATTCACACATGCTCAAGTCTCAAACTCTAATAAACATATTTGGCTTACAAACATGCCAATCAACCACAAGTATCTAGTTTTAAGGCAAACACTTTCACTAAAGTGAAGAACATCTTCTTCCTTTCAAATATGATCATTCTTCAATGAGAATTCTCTTTCCCTGAAAAGAATGTAATTTTGTTAATAAATATTATAGCAAAAGAGATAAACAAACAAAGAAAGAAACGTTAATTTGTTAGTTAACAAACCTTTATATTTGTAGTGAAAGGAGCACCGCCAGATCCAACATCATCCATGATGACTACAAGTTGATTAGAACAAATCCATTAGCATGAAATATAAGAAAAGAAGAGACATTAATTTCATTCCAAATTGAAGAGTGTAAAATTTTAAAAATGAAATTACATGATGTGCCTATTGTTAGTTTTTTTAAATGCTCCTCAATATTAAGTAGTTTTGGCTGTGATCGTATCCAATCTTGAGCACATATTAAACTCTCTAGTAGGCTTGGTGCTAATGAACTTCTGTATGGATCAAGCATACATCCTCCTGTACTAAATGCTGATTTGGAGGCAACACTAGACACAGGAATGACGAAAATGTCATGTGCCATATGAGACAACACTTTATACTTGCAAATATTAATGGACCACCATGCCAAAATGTCAAATTCATCATCATCCATCTCTATGTAGTCCTCTGTCTCTGTTTTTACCTCTTTTGTTTCCTCCATAACTAAGAATTTCATAAAATCTTGTCTCCTGGATCCATTCACCTTTACTTGACTGCTCTTTTCTTCCAACAATTTTAATTTAGTAGAAGAATATTGCATTTCATAAATCTTGAAAAGCTTCTCAAACTCATATTTTACATTCTATACTATTTCTTTAACTTTCACTTTATCATAAACCCTTGAAAAATAGAATTTAAGAAACTTTAACTTGTATCTAGGATCCAAAAATTTGCAATAATCAACAATAAGTTCATTTTTTTTAAAACCACCCCAATATTTATCAAATTTCTCCTTCATTCTTTTGGGCATATCTCGAAGAAGCATATCTTCTGATAATGAAAAAGAACATAACAATATGTCAATCTTATCCATTTCATCCAAATAGAGATTATTAGTAACATATGAAGTACCAGACAAACAATTTATAGCATCATAAAAAATTTCTAAAAATTAGCATAAAACTTTAGCCACATTCTAGTCAACTTCAGTTGGAGTGTCATCTTGAGCAAAAATATAATCATCACCTTCCAACCAGTTAAATACTTTTTGAAATCTAATAGCCCTTTCCAATATGAAGTAAGTAAAATTCCACCATGTGGGAACATCTATACGCAACCCACCTTTCTCAGTGATTTCTTCTTTTATACAATACTGTTTAAATGCATATTCACTTGATGGAGAATACCTTACATATGAACACATTTTCAAATTCTACAAATTGCATCATTTACTTCATGTATCCCATATCTTATAATCAAGTTAATAATATGTGTTGCACATCGAACATGTAAACCTTCTCCTTCACCTATCAAAAAATTCTTTTTTGTTAATTTTTTCTCAATACTTTTAGAGTCACATCATTTACAGATGCATTATCCACAGATAATGTAGAAATTCTATTCAATCCTCAACTTAACAAGCAATCCTTAATTGCTTTGGCAATGACATCACTAGTATGCGGAGTTGGAAGGAAACAAAAGTTAATAATTTTCTTATTTAACTTTCATTTGTCATTAATGTAGTGGTTGTAAGACACATATAACTATCATTTATTATAGAAGTCCATAAGTCTGTAGTCAAACACACATGATTTCTCCAAGTTCTTCTTTTCTATCTCATAAATATTTGCATAATTACTAGCAATTGTAGTTCTACTAATTCACTTAAACTGTGGCTACAATATGTTAATCCACCTTCGTAGACCTTCATGCTCAACAACCATGAATGGTTCTTCATCTATAATTATCATCTCTGCAAGTCCCTTTCTACATTGAGCTTGATCAAACTGCCAGTTACCAATAACACCAACTTTACTACTTTGAGATGATGAGAACCTCAATAATTTTTGCCTCTTATTATCCCCATGTCTTCGATAGCAAGGACATCTTGTCAAGTGCCTTGCAAGTGAACTATTTCCATATTTCTCAGACACTTGAAAAGCCTTTTACAATAATTACATGTTGCAGTTTGTTCACCTACATTTCCCCCCCTTCTTGTTTATTAGTACTCGGTCTCTTAGTAAAATGATTCCAAACTTTAGAAGAACTCTTATATGACTGTTTTTCTTTCGAATTAAAAGCTTCAGAGGTAACAGTTGTTGCATTCTCATCATCCCCATTCACATTTACCACATCTTCAACAACCACATTTTCCAAACCCCTACTTGTAGCCACATCATTATCATCTTCCATATTAAAATTCCTAAAAATATATTTCAAGCAAACAAGCACATACATTATAAATCAAATCTTATGAATAACAACTTAATAGAAAAAATATACTATTTTCATCAATAAAAAATTACCCTAAGTTTTAAATGAAGGTTGGCGTGGTGGTAAGCCTATAAAGCTGTAATTGTTGTAGCTGTGGTGCCGTGAGCAAGATGGTGAACTCTGAGGTATGATGAAGATAGAAAACTATATTAAAAGAGCACATCATGTGTACAAATGGAAATTAGTACCATGCTTATAAATGTATTTACATACTATGGAATTGCAGGTGAAGCCAACAACAACGAAAAAGGGGGCTTCGCTTTTAATTTTAAAACAACCTTTGAACAACAACAAAATAGATTTGGGGCTTTCAATCTTCAAACGATAGGGAGATGAGCCATGTCAAGGAATTGAGAAAATAGTTACTTTCAAAAAATAATAAAATAGATTTGGGGCTTTCGAACTTCAAATGACAGGGAAATGGTTGCCTTGTAATGTGGGGAGATAGAGCCGTGACGTAGAGGGGTGGTTGCCGTGAAACAAGGGTGGGGGCTTTTGATTTTCGAATAGTTTCTATTCGAACAGCAATAAAATGAGGGGGCTTTTGATCTTTGGACGGTAGATGGCAAGGAGATGGCTGTAGTGTGATGCAGAGAGATGACATGCTGCCGTAGGAAGATGGCAATAGTGAACAAATGTAGGGAGATGGACCTGTGGATAGGGAGATGAGCTGCTGTGAGGCTGTGAGCAGATGGAAGGAGGGACGAGGGAGACAATGTGAGAGTGGGAGCCTTCTTTTAGTCGGGCAGGGGCTATGTGGGAGGGCTGCGTGAGAAGGCTACATGAGAGAGTTACGAACTTAAGGTTTTTGTTATATGTATTATATATATTTTTTATGTAATTTATATAAGTGTGGGTTGGTTTGGGTTAGTTTTTTACCATCTCGAACCAACCCGACCCAGAATTTCAATTTGGGTCATTAAAACCGACTCGCCCCGCAAACTGGAAAATCTGTCTCGAGACCGTGTTTGGGTCGACCCACCCCAATTTGCACCCTTACTGCTAGGGGTGTAATTCAATTTGGATTGAACTCATACCCTACTGGCCCAACCCAAATTGGGGTTGGAATTTTACAAAATTAGGTTTGTCCAACCTAATTTGACAAATCGGGTTGGCATGGGTCAGGCAACCTAAATTGACTCAATCTAAATTGATATTTAGATAAATATAAAAATATATAAAATAATATATAACATTAGCCCTAAATCCCTAATCATCCCTGCTCTTTGCCCTATTCCGTTGTTCGTTCCCGAGAATCTAGACTACTCTCAACAACAAGCAGTAAGCCATTCTCTTGCTGCTGTTGTTCGTCCTTGGCTCCTTGCGGACCTTGCCCAAGCTGTCATCGTTTGTCCCTACAAAGCATCTTCTCTGACAAACGCCGCAAACCCCACCCCTTCTTCTTCTTCGAAAAAACCCTTCCCAAGCTATCATCGTTCATCCCTCCAAGCCATTTTCTTCGGCAAACGGCGCAAACCCCACCTCTTCTCTAAAAAACGCCACCCCTTCTTCTCCAGCGAAACCCACTAACACTTGCAGCAAGGCACCCCATTCTCTCTCTTTGACGAAACCCAATCATAGCTTCCCCCTTCTCCTTCTCCTTCTCCAGCGAAATTCACTCATAGCTGCCCTCTTCTCCTTCTCCTTCTCCGGCGAAACTCACTCATAGTTGCCCCCTTCTCCTTTTCCTTCTTCAGTGAAACCCACTCATAGCTACCCCCTTGTCCTTCTCCGGCAAAACCCATCCAGTCATAACTACGAATTTGTGAGCAAGCCCCTTCCCCTTCTCCTTCCCCTTCTTCTTCTCCTCTGAAACCTCACTCTGTTCCGTTGAAATCCTTATTCTACTCCAGTGAAACTCTCACACTGTGGCCATTGCCTCCTCTGCTCCGCCTCTCCATCTTCTTTGATTAAGCAGTAGCATTGCAGCCAATGCTACCTCTGGTTCTCATCTGCCCTACAATGTTCTAATAGGTATAATTTTTATTTTATTTAGATTTAATTCATTATTATTAAAATTTATTTAACTTTAATGTATGTAAATTGTGATTTGTAAACATTTCCTAAATATTGAAATTTGCTGGATTATGATTGTTGAAATTTATATTTATATTCAATATGGAACAAGATAATGTTGTTGAGAATGTTGTTTTAGGTGGAGATTAATTAAAGTGATGCAATAAAGTTTGAGCATAGAGGTTTATGCAATTTTAATTTATATTTTATATTTAAGGTTAAGCCTTAAATTCAAATTATATTTATGAAACTTAGTTTGAATTTATTTTGAATTATTTGGTTGTGGAAGTTGGATGAAACTTGATTCAAACTTTATTGATATGAATTTAGTTATGTATGATTTGATCTAGAGTTTGTTTGATTTAAATCCTAAATTAGTGGACTTTTGTTTAGTTGAGTGAACTTATTTGAGGAAGAATTTATGTTGATAACATTTTTAGATTTTTCTAATTCTATTTAGATTGCTTTCTATATTTATAGGTTGTTTGTGGTATTACTTTTATCCTATTATATATTTTACTCATATACTTGTCTTATTTTCTAAGATGAATATGTACTATTTACTAATTTTTAACCTCAATTATCAACCTGAATTCAACCCGATTTTATAGGGTTAGTTTAGGGTTTGATTGAAGTTTTATAAATAGAATTAGGATTAAAGTTGAATTAAAATTTTGCAAATATAGTTGGAATTGAGTTTATCCGAGTCAACCGAGCCGATTTACACACCGAGGTGCTGCACCTTCAGTCGGGTTTATCCTACCGCAATTGGAACCCGCTGGATTCCCCACCACGTGGAATTCCAGGCCACGTCTGCAGCCTTACTTTCTGGAGAGGTGGGGCCCACAGGCCAAAAGTCCTGAGGTGGGTGCCGTTTTCGCCTGTCTCGGACCATTTCGTGCCGCTACAGAAAATTTCCCACACAACGGGACGGACGAATCGCGTATCCGTTTACGCTGATGATTACAATTACCCGCCGGGATACACAAACATGTAATCCTGCAGCGTCTCACTTGCACAATCACGGGAAGTTCATTTCTTTGAGAGAAAGATCCTGACCTTAGGGAGTTGTATTAACATAAATACAATCTATGGTTTGCATTTATAGCTTGCATTTGAGACACTCCTTAGAGTGTGTTCCACGAAAACCGTCCAATTGGTTTGACGCACCGTAATATTTTAATTTGCTTACAAAAATGCCTTAGTTGATCTACGAAGTGTGGCAGGTCAGATGGAAGGCTAAAATCTCACGTCGGTATGACAACTTGATACGCGTGTGCGTGCGTGCCAGCATCCCAGCAGAGTACGGGCATAACAGGTAACTGATAACGGCCGATCCCATCCGGCTCGGCTTTCATCTTTTGACCTTAAATGAGCCGTCCCCACAAATGCGTTTGGCAGTTCGACGGACTACCAAACGCAACCTCCTCCCGAAATAAGTCATGTGGATGACGCATGTCTAAACGAAACTTCTGGAAGAATCCTACGGCATTGGGTAATTTCACGGGCATGAAAGGAATTGAGGGGTTGGGATGGCTCTGGTTCGGATGAGGAGGCGTTTATGAGTGAGGCTTGCACGTTAGGTGTCAGATCCTGATGAAGGCAGGGCACGTGCAGACGTTGGAAATGGCGTGCGGTAAAGGCTTGCAGATGGGCGTCCTCATGATGAGGAGAGCAGCGGCAGAGCATGAATTCGCTGCTGCTCGATGAGCCGCAGGACCACGACGGAGTCTGGACCTCATGCAACAATCATAAAAGGCAAAGAGCAGTGTCACGGTCGATGCTTTAGAGCACATCCATTCATGAATGTACCGTTTCAGTCGTGGTGGGGGGGGGGCGGGCACATAAGGTGGGGGCATGATAGGATTTTAGCTTTGATTGATTGAGTGGAACTTGTAGCAATCCAATTGAATTGATGTCAATTTTCCACCCAACCACAAGGTTTGGTAAAGGAGAAAGATGAGATGGCATAATGGTTCTTTGGAAAATAACATTTTTTGAGGGATATATAAGGATAGATAATTAAAGATATAAAAATAATGATTGAAAATTAAAAAAAAAACAATGAAAGAAAAAGAAAAAAAAGGAAAATAGGATGTAATGAATATTTTATTTAAATTGAGTGGTAGAGACTGTGGAGGTAAAGTTGGTTGGATTAACTTGAATCCTATGAAAAAAGGTCCGTTGTGTTTAATAAATGGGAACATTGGGGAAATGGATTGTCTGTGGCCACGGTAACAGAATAGTGTGAGAGTACGTCTCTTGCTCCACTGTGTCTCGGTGATGGCAGTAGATACCCTCCTTTTCAAACAGCGGTTGCAGACCCTCATATGTTTACTAGACCAAATTCATTAACGAATCAAATCCAACCACCAAAACACTTAAGACATTCACCCAACTGATTGAAACCACAAATATTAAAATTTTTATTGCAAGTCACAAGTATTTTGTGTAGCCCCAGCCCCATCGTATCTGTAGCGTAAAAAATATATAAAATAATAAATATTATTTATTTTGAGGTAAAAAAAGATATAGAATGAAAGAAAAATAAAAAAATATAAAAGGACAACCAATCTTGTCAGCAAAGTAAATAAATATATTTTTTCAAAAAAGATAAATAATAATATAAAAATATAGATTAATTATGAAAAGTTAAATATGCATCAATATAAAAAAAGAAAAAAAGGAAAAACATTTACCTTTTTTTTACCACTTGAGTTTTACACATTTTTAACCATAAAATAACCAAATCATGAATACATTTGCTGGAGTAAAAGATGGGCTAACAAACAAAAAGTTAAAAATTTTCAACTATGACTTTTAATTATATATAACAATTTTATTTTTTATATTATTGCTTTTTTTTAAAATAATTTATTTATTTTTATTCATTTTGCACCTAATATTATAAAAATATATAATAATTGATATAGCAAATATAGGATAATAATTGAAAATTAGGTAAATAATTGGTAAAGTATATGGGCAAAGATAAAAATAATATGATTAAGAAATAAAGATGATAATAAAAAATATATAAATGTAATATTTTAAAATATATAGTTTATATAATGAAAAACATGCAAAATAATCAAATTATACAAAAGACATGCAGAATAAACAATCTTCTACACTAACCTATTTGGTTTAGATGGAAAGTAGATAAATAGCACTCAAGTCCTCAAACAATGTTTGCAAGGATAGTTATTTTGCTAGTATGGATTAATTCTTTTAGAGTTTTTATGTTGGCTATATGTCTTGTATTCTGCTAGGCTCACTAGGCCTACACATGATTTATACATATTAGGGAATGTGTATTGTGTAAGGTTATAAATATTTGTATTCTTTGTTAGGTCCCAAAACTCTTTGCTGCCATTTGTTGCATTCCAGATGCAGTGTGTATGGTCAATCAAGAAAGCTAATCAAGATGGGAAAAATAAATGGGATATACAAGTATAGAAAATAATTGGCGGTAGAAGCACATAAGTAAATAAGCACACAACTCAAAGCCAAAGCTTTCATTTTTCATATCTTACTTAAGGCCTTCTTCAACAACAAAAGGGAAGATCATCTGCATTCAAGTGAGCTTTCAAGGATTATCAATGCTTCCCCTACGCTGTCAAAGAAACAAGATTTAGGTGTAATCTCTTTCTTTTCATTTTCTATTTGAGAGTTTCCTTGAGTTGGTATTGGAGACCAATCTCATGAAAAATAAAGAGGATTGTTGGATTGTGTCTCACAATCAAATTATTGGATTGTATTAAGTCACTTAGAGCTGAAATCTAGAAGAGTCTAGTGACACTAGTTTAGTTTCTTTTGAACTGGAATCAATAAGAGTGTAAGAGACACTAAGGTTTACACGCCCTTGAGCTAGAATCAAGAAGATTTACTTGATTGTTAGAGTGTATCTTGTAATCAATTGCTAAGTTGTTTATGCCCCTTAGAGCTAAAAGCTAGAAGAGTACAATGACACTAATTGTATTCCATTGAAATATTAGAACTAAGACACAAGGGGTATATTATTAAAAGAGTGGAGTAGGGAGGTTATCCCGAACCACTATATATCGTGTCCCTTGTGTGTGATTGAGTTAATTGCTTGCACCCTACCTTAAAATTATTTATCTCACAACAAATCACATAAATATATGAAAAGAGGGAGTTTAATTAATAAGGGTTAAGCAAAAAAAAATATAAACTCAATTCACTCCTCCCCTCTTGGGTTAAACCAAGCCTAAATGGACCAACAACTTTCTCTAAAGCCTTTGAATGTTCCTCTAAACATTTATGCGTTCTCTAAAATTTTTTTCTGAATTCAGAAATATCAGTAACATATCATTAGCTTAATTCAAGTCATTAAGTAAATTTTATTAATCACTAAAACCAAACATCCAAACTCAACATTCTCTAGAGCTAGAAAGACAGAGGGATAGACATAGAGAAGTGTGTGAGAGGCAGATTGTTGTCTCTAAGAGAAAATGTGTAATTGCTTACCTATATAGTGAATCATTCTTTTCTCTGGTAGAGGCCGAACCACATTAATTTGGCATTTTCTCTATGTGATTGATTTTATGCTTGTGCGTGTTCTCAAAATTTTCTAACACTATGCTTAAACAAGGCATTATTACACATAAGGGCAAGAGACCATTACTATTTGTAACACCTCCAACTCTAGCCAATGTGAAGTATTATCTGCTTTGGGCCCACCAAATCTTATTGACACATAGAGCGTGTATAATTTTGCCCATTTAGGCCTACTCTTCTAGCCCAAAAGGTATCTCACAATGACTTGCTACAGTTTATACTTAAACCTCTGATCTCAAGTTATATTGGTTTCAAAAACAACTCTGATACCAACTCGAAAACATTCTAGCATGTCTGTAATAAAAACATTGTTGAATACATTTTAAGCAAATTCAATTAAAATAAGATAATTGAAAGACTCTAAATCCAGCAATCTTCCATCAAAACCTTTATTTTTCTTGAAATGGACCATCTGTAAGAGGAAACAAAAGGGGTGAGTGTAAAACTCAGTAAGTAGAAATAAAATCCTAGCACATGTGTTAATTTGAAATCTATATAAGTACTAAATCTTGTATTTTTCTTAATATATTAATCTTTTAATCTAATTTCATCTATCATTTATTAGGTAATTATCTCTAATAATCATCTGTCCAACTTGGTAGACCACAACCTCTAATATAGGGAAGAAAAATCTCAACCCTTGGTTATAATTTCATCAAACTTTAGATCTGACCATAATTTAGAAAACAAAATCCTAAAAATGACAATTCGATCATCCAAAACAGAGATCAGGAGGTCCTAAAATGAAGGGATGATTCTAATCATCCGGCTGGCCGTCGCCGGTGGACATGCCTGAGCTGCTGCATCTGGGCCGAAGGCTGGGCTTGGCTTGCACTTAGGCTTGGTCTAGCACTGGGTTTAGCCTGGCTCTAGGTTCGGCCTGGTTCTCCAGGCCCATTCATCTGGGCAACTACACAAGCAGGGATGCTAGGCCAGGCTCTAGCCAGCCTAGCCGTCCTCTCTCCAGTGTGAATAAGGGTAGGGGTGAAGGGGATTTGGCAAGGACGGTGCAGGGAGATTTTAGGGATGGTGGGGACAATGTCCTAATTATTTTCTTCCATCCAGAATTCTTCAGAAATCTGATTTTTTTGGGAGCTCTAATCCCATTAAAATTTTAGAATTTCTATCTTTATGAAAATCCATAAAATCTATGAAGTTTAATATATTTCTTGCATAAAAATCTGAATCCCAATTTCCCAAATCTGTTTGGAATTTTATTTCTAAAAATAAAAATACTTCATATCAATCTCAATAATAATATTTCTAAATTATTATTCTAAATTATCTCAAGCATGTCATGAAAATCTAACTGATTAACACCATGTTTCTAATATGTATACTTGTGTACAATCACAACTATATGGAATGAATCCCGATCCCAAGCAAACACATTATGCGTCCCATTCCATGTCTGACACATTACCTTTAATGAATGTAAAACTATTTCCAGTAATCTTAGTGCAACGAATATTTCCCATTCCATGTTGAACACATTACCTTTAATGAATGTAAAATTGTTTTCAGTAATCTTAGTGCAACGAATATTTTCAATTCACCTGAACTCGTTTGTGCATGCATCCATTGAAGAATAAAAGGTAAATCTCATCTGACGCATTGCATAAAATTTATTCTAAAATTATGATAATGGATGCATTACCTTTAGTGAATGTAAAACTGTTTCCAGTAATCTTAGTGCAACGAATATTTTCAATTCACTTGAACACGTCTATGCATGCATCCATTGAAGAATAAAAGGTAAATCTCATCTGACGCATTGCATAAAATTTATTCTAAAATTATGATAGTTTAATCTTTCTAAGCATGTGATAAAATCCAACAAAACAGAATATATAAATCATGCTTTAAGAATATTTTTGAATCATTCCAAAGAATGTAAATCTGAAATTTATAATTCTAATACATGTATTTAATCTATTTAAATCATGTATTCAAATCTCTATTCTATCTAGCATATTAATTCATATCAAATCTAATTAATATGCTCTCTTTAAATAAATCTATGCATTAATAAATCAATGCATGTATAAATCTAATGCATCAAACCAAAATATTTAGTTTATGCATTCATCCTCTTTGCATTACTTTTTGAAAAATTTAAATAATACAAAAATATTTCTACTTACCGGTTTGAAGATCAAAAATTTCGATTCGCTTTTCTTGATCGAAGATCTCCCTCTACGACTTTGCCTCTTTTTTTTCTCCCTTTCCAATTCGTAGCAAAAGTTCTCCCTCTACGGTTTAGGAATTCTTCTTGTTTTAAAATGGGAAAACTTTATTTACAGAAGTTAACCGGGATTTTCTATTCCCGTTCCATAACTACCCACCACTACTTAATAAGGATAGGGCTTATCCTTTTTGTGGGCCCCACGTCAAAAGTGAGAATAAAAAAATTAAATTTAACCACTTTCTCATAATTCTGAACTCGAACCATTAACCTCTACTCTTATTGACCGTGGTTCTAAACATCCGAGCTACACAAATTACTAAGATTTAAATAATAATTAAATCTTTATATCTCAATTTCTACGGTCAACATGTCAACGATCAAAAATTCAATCTTTGCCACATCAGCATAAAAGGAAAAATTGCATTAATTTTTCTATTATGGGTTATTACATTCTCCCCCTCTTGAAACAAGTTTTGTCCCAAAACTTATTCCTTACATGGAAATAAAAAATCTGGAAAGAGCTGTTGCATGTCTTCTTTTGATTCCCAAGTAGCCTCACTCTCTCTGTGGTTATTCCATTGGACCAGAACATGACGAACCATCTTTCCTTTCTTCTAGACTTCTCTCTCATTGAGAATCCATAAGGGCTATTCTTGATATGTTAGATCCTTTTCTATGTGATACTGCTTTGCACGTAATACATGGGTTAGATCTAATACATACTTCTTTAACTGAGAGATATAAAATACATCATGTACTCCCATTAATGACGATGAAAATGCTAACTGGTAAGTAGTTCCACCAATGTTCTTTAGGATCTCAAAGGGTCCAATGTATCTAGGACTTAATTTTCCTTTGACTCCAAATCTTATAACACCACGCATTGGCTATACCTTCAAAAATACATGTTTGCCAACAGTAAGTGAAGATCTCTGCTTTTTCCATATGCATACTTCTTCCATCTGTCAAGAGTAACCACAAGACGTTCTTTGATCACTCAGATCACTTCTGCAGTTTGTTGGATCATCTTAGGTGCTAATAATTTTTGTTCACCAACTTCTTCCTAAAACATTGGTGTGCAACATCTCTTCCTATATAATGCTTCAAACGGGGCCATTCCAATGCTTGCTTGATAATTATTGTTATAAGCGAACTCTACCATGGGTATGTGTTTATCCCATGTTCCTCCAAAATCTAGAGCACATGCTCTCAACATATCTTCCAATTCTGGATGATCCTTTCTGACTGACCATCACTCTGGGGGTAATATGCAGAACTGAGGCATAACACTGTTACAATTGCCTCTTGCAACTTCTGCCAAAACTTGAATATGAATCTAGGATCTCTATTGGATATAATGAAAAATGGCACCCCATGGAGTCTAACAATCTCCTTTAGGTATAATTTTGTCATTTGTTCTATGCTGAATTTCTTGTGATATGGTAAGAAGTGTACAGATTTTGTAAGTCTATCAACCACGACCCATACTATATCAAAGTTTGTCACTATTTTGGGCAAAGTTGTCACAAAATCCATTGTGATTTTATCCCATTTTCACTCTAAGATCTCTTGTGGTCTTAATAAGCCCGTTTGTCTTTTATGGTCAACTTTGACCTGTTGACACACCAAACATTTTGTCATGAATTGAACTATTTCTCTCTTCATATTATTTCACTAATATCTTTCTAAGATCTCTATATATCTTTGTACTTCTTGGATGTATTGATTTGATTGGTAAGCCTCTTCCATGATTTCTTTTTGGAAGTTGGCACAGCTAGGCACAACGACTTCGTTTTGGAATAATATTATTCCATCTGCCCCATATTTGAAATCAAAAGTTTCTTCTCTATCTAATTTGTCACAAATTTCTTGGACAAATGGATCTTGCTTCTGATTTGTTTAGATTCTCTCTAGCAAGGTAGATCTTATATGTAACATACTGAGTTAACTTTTCTCTATTGGAGTTATCACTTCCAATTTTAGTTCTCTCATCTATCTAATCAGCTCCCCTTGCTCTATAAATAATCTTGTTACACTAGTATAGGATTTATGACTCAAGGCATTTGCCACCACATTAGCTCTGCTAGAATGATATTGGATAATGACCTTGTAATCCTTCAATAATTCTAGCCATCTTATCTGTCTCAAATTTAACTCTTTTCAAGAAAAGATGTACTTTAAACTCTGATAATTTGTGAAAATCTTTGTCTTCTCTCCGTACAAGTAGTGTCTCCAAATTTTCAGGGCAAACACTACTGCTGCAAGTTCTAGATCATGCACAAGATAATTCTGCTCAAATGGTTTCAGCTGGCGTGAAACGTATGCTATCACTTTGTCATGCTGCATGAGTACACATCCTAAGCCCTTTCTAGAGGCGTCACTGTAAATGTCAAATTTGCTTCTATTGTCTGGCAAGGCTAAAATAGGGGCTGTTCTCAACCGCCTCTTCAACTCTTGAAAACTTCTCTCGCACTTATCTATCCACACAAATTTGACTTTCTTGTGTGTCAGCCTTGTTAAAGGTACTGTAATAGATGAGAAGTTTTCTACAAATCTTCTGTAGTACCAGCCATCCTTGAGAAACTACGTACTTCTGTTACTATAGTCGGCCTTTGCCAACTGACTACAGCTTCAATCTTCTTAGGGTCTACCGATACTTCGGTTTTACTAATTACATGTCCTAAGAAGGCAATACTCTTTAGCCAAAATTCAAATTTCTTGAATTTGATATATAATCTATTTTCTTTGAGGACCTAGAGTACTTCTCTTAACTGAACAACATACTCTTCTTTACTCTTGGAATAAACCAAAATATCATCTATAAATACCACCACACATCTATCTAGGAATTGATGAAACACTCAGTTCATCACGTCCATGAATGCAACCAGAGTATTCGTCAATCATTATGGCATCACCAAAAATTCATAATGTTCGTACTGAGTGCGGAATATTATCTTCAGTATATCACTATCAGTGATTTTTAATTATTGATAGCCGGATCGTAAATATATATTTAAAAAGATAACCGATCATTGCAATTGATCAAACATATCATTTATGCATGACAAAGGATATTTATTTTTGATAGTGGCTTTATTCAATTCTCTATAATCGATACAAAGCCTCATACTTCCATCATTCTTTTTCACAAATAGAATAGACGCTCCCCATGCCAACACACTCGGGCGGATGCAACCCAAATCTAACAATTCTTGTAATTGTTCCTTTAATTCTCTTAGCTCGGCTGGAGCTATTCTGTATGGAGCTTTGGAAATTGGACTTGTCCTAGGGACTAGATTAGATTAATAGTGAACTCTATCCCCTTATCTAGCTGTAACCCTGCCAATTTTTTTGAAAATACGTTAGGATATTCAAATACCATTGGTATATCTTCTAGAGCCAAGCTCTTTTTTTTGTTGATAGCATTGCTATTAAATATCCTTGGCTGCCTTGTCTCAACATCTTGATTGCATGTAATACAGAAACCAATTGTAGTATTTTCCTTTTATTTCCTTCAAAGATCACTTCTATCTAATCACTTGATCTAATTTTTATCTTTCTCTCTATACAATTTATACTCTTTATCTATCTACCCATCCAATTCATTCCTAGAATCACATTCAGGTCTTTCATTAGCATAACAATAAGGTTACAAGGCATGATTATCTTTTCTATCTCTACAGAATAGGATGAACATACCTGACCTGTGGTCAAACTATTACCCATAGGTGACACTATTAACATCTCATTTTCTAGTTTGTTAGTCTTTAATTTGTGTTCTCTAACAAACTCAGAAGCAACAAATAATCTATTTGCCCCAGTATCAAATAAAGTATGAGCAAATAAATTAGTAATATGAACAATACCAATTATAGTACCTGTTTGGGCTTTGGCCTGCTTTGAGTCGATGACAAAGACTGTGGTTTTTATTCTCTCTTACTGCCTCTGTCCTGCAGGTCTTCCTGTTGAACGTACTGTTGGCCTCACATCTCGCCCTTAGTAGGGCAGTCTCTAGCAACGTGTCCTGATTGCTTGCATAAGTAGAACCTTAACTCAACAATGCAGTCTCTGGTATGGTGGTCTTTCTGTCCACATTTAACATAGTCATCTCTTCGTTAATTACATTCTCTAGAATGATATCTTTGATAGGTCTCACATTTCTTGATCTATTGCTTGGAAGGATGCTGATTCTTACCCCTATATGATTCTGACAGTTTGGAAGAACGACTTGGGTGTGATACTGTCTGTTTCTTGAATGGTGGTCCTTGTTGATCGGGGGATGACATTTTTCTATGACTTTGATGGTTTCTTCTAGCTCTTTTTTTGCCTCTAGAGCCCTCTCTATCACCATCCCAAAGGTCTAATAATGTGCTAATAGTACTTTAGATCTAATACCATTGGATAGGCCTTCTTCAAACTTTTGTTTGTGTACCTCAAAATGCACCAAAGTAGAAAATTTTTGCTTGTACTCCACCACTGACATCGACCCTTGCTTCAAATTCATAAACTCTCAGGCCTTCTCTGCTCTGGCTGTCGATGGAAAGAATTTCTTTAAAAAGGTTCTCTGAAAATTTTCCCATGTGATAATCTCTCCTTTGCTTTTGAAGGCTTTGCTTTCAGATTCCCACCATAAGTCGACATCTTCTTCTAGTCAAAAGGTTGCAAATCTAACCTTCTGACTATCTATGCTATCTAAGAAGGAGAATTTCTTGTTCATTGTTGTGAGCTACTTCTCAGTGGTGATCCCATCTCCCCCCTCAAAAGCTGGAGGGTTTAGTCTGTAAAAATCTATCATGGCCTTTCTATCAACTTCATCTTTGTTAGTTGCAACCTTTCTTCTCATTCTTACTTCTACTGGTGGTACTGCACTTATGGTCTGAATCTCTACCACATCATCATGTACATTTTGCTCTTCAGCTTGTTTGCTGCCTCTCCCACCTTATCTCGGAGTTATTTCTCTAGCTGGTGTATTAGCAGTTGTATCTGGTTCTGATGCTAAGCCCACTGGCTCTTTTGCTCTTGCTTCTCTTTGCACCTCTCTTG
Source organism: Pouteria campechiana (assembly GCA_036873735.1). Classification (NCBI taxonomy): domain Eukaryota; kingdom Viridiplantae; phylum Streptophyta; class Magnoliopsida; order Ericales; family Sapotaceae; genus Pouteria; species Pouteria campechiana. The sequence continues at coordinate 21,325 of JAYJMB010015812.1, forward strand.
GTTTCTTTGGTGCAACCTTGGTTGGTTGAGACGGTGAGACATTTGAAGTAGTTGCTCCTGAATGTTCTACAATGCTATCAAGCTTTCTGTTCAGTATCTCGAATTGCTTCATAAACTCTTATCACATAACATCTAGGGTAACCTCTTGTTGGTTCACCCTCTCTGTTAGTGTGAGAACTTTTGTTTTCTTGGCCTTAAAAGTAGCTAGTCTGACCACTGACTGGTTGGGATGACTGGTTGAGATGACTGGTGGCAGTCTCCTCTTGTTGTTATTGTTGTGTTGAAGCCATTTGATTAGTACAAAAGATAGAGTATTTATTAATACTCTACACTCTCTCTTTGTACTAATGTAGAAAGAAGAAAATGCTAACCATTAAGAAAAATTTGGTCCACTATTGACTACATCTTCTATATTATGCTGTCATGTTACTCTTGCATTAAATTCATTCTTTTCTCTAATGTGGTTTTGCTTTGATACCAACTGTAACACCCCTAACTCTAGCCAATGTGAAGCATTGTCCACTTTGGGCCCATCAGATCTCGCTGGCACATAGAGCCTACACAATTTTGCCCATTTAGGTCTATTCTTCTGGCCCAAAAGGCATCTCATAATGACTCGAGTAATCCTAGGATCTCTTTTACCACACATCCAATGTAAGCTTTCTACATCTGCTCACATTGCAGTGGCGAGAAAGTGGCTCTGATACCATTTGTAACACTTTCCAACTCTAGCCAATGTGAAATATTATTCGCTTTGAGCCCACCAAAATCCGTTGGCACACAGAGCTGGCACTATTTTGCCCATTTAGGTCTACTCTTCTAGCCCAAAAGGCGTCTCGCAATGACTTGAGTATTCCAAGATCTCTTTCACCACACATCCAATGTAAGCTTTCTACATCTGCTCACATGATAGTGGCCAGAAAGTGACTATGATACCATTTATAACACCCCCAACTCTAGCCAATGTGAAGTATTGTCCACTTTAGGTACATCAGATTCTGCAAACATAAAGAGCCTGTAGGATTTTGCCCATTTAGGCCTACTCTTCTGGCCCAAAAGGCGCCTCACAATGACTTACCATAGTTCACATTCGAACCTCTGATTTCAAGTCATATTGGTTTCGAAAACAACTTTGATACCAGTCATAATTGTTTTCGAAACTAATATGACTTGAGATTAGAGGTTTGAATGTGAATTATGATAAGTTATTGTGAGGCGCCTTTTAGGCTAGAAAAGTAGGCCTAAATAGGCAAAATCGTGCGGGCTCTATATGTCAGCAGGATCTGGTGGGCTCAAAGTCGATAATACTTCACATTGGCTAGAGTTGGGGGTGTTTAAAAATCCCATTTTCAAATATTGGGTTCAACCATTTGTAATTTAGATTGGAATTGGGCAACTTAAACAAATTTCAAATATATTGAAATTACTTAGTTTACACTAGGTCCTGCAAACCCACCCATCCTCTACATGCACCTTCCATCTAAATAATTTTTTAATACCTTTTGTATTATAATTAATATAAAATAGACACTTAAGATTAATTTAAAATAAAATTATTACATTGAATTTTACTAAAATTGAACCCAATTTTCTTAAGCTAATGTTGGGATATGGGTTTTATCAACATGAAATTTACTCCAATTGAACTTAATTTTCTTAAAATTGGGATATGGGTAGGTTAAAGTTTAAAATGAAAAATATTGAATGGATCTCATTCTAGTAAAGTTTTTAATGTAACCTTGCCATTTTAGCCACCATAATACTTTGATTAAATCAAAATAAACTATTGTGCTTATTTTTATATATTTAATTATAATTAAAAAATCTTCATTAACAACTCATGTGGGCCATACTAAATTGATATTGAATCCACCAAAGAGTTTTGGATGCAATGGTTCATTTGAATTTTTAATTAAGATAATTTTTATACTTTATCTTTAATTGCATTGTAACTAACATAGCTCATTCTTCTACCAATATATTATCTTTTTTTAGGGTAATTTGTATTTACTCCCTTAACCTTTTTATTTTATAATTTTTATGTTCTAACTATTGATTCTATATAGTCACCTCAATTTTTGTAAGTATTTTGTAAATAGACTCATTTTACTAATGACTTTTACGTTTTTTAATAAAAGTGAAAAGTTTTGTCGATAAACATTTTAATTGATTACCTTTGATTAGATTTTTTGGATGATCGGAGTTATATAATAGTATCTTTGATTTATGTCCCACTTGATCTTAATAATCAATGAGTTAAAAGAAATAGACCTCAAAAATTGAAAATTGATTAAATAAATTTAAAGACATTTATCCTATTAAATCTTTAAATTTTGGAGTTTGTATTTATCATCCAACTTATTGGCCATCAAGATTAAGTAGGGTATAATCCAAGGGTACCATTATATCACCTTGATAATATATAGATTGGTCGAAAAATTTGGTCAAAACTAATTGGTCAAGATTTTGAGTAGTCAAAGTTTGATGTCCATTAGGAACCCTAATGTATGCTAGATGGGCCTTTTTGGAAAATATTTGCAATAATGAAAATGAATTTATGAAATTAATAGTTATGGGTGAAATTTATAAAATAAAAAAAGGTTGAGGCGGTAAATGCAAATTACCCTTTTATGCTCTCTTTCGTATATATTTCATTTTTAACTCCATTTTCAGTATCCTTTTACAAGGTTGATGCCATAAATTTGCTATTGAAATAAGAAGGTCTTAAATCTCCACATTCCTTTTACGCATCTTGATAAGGGGAATATGAAAAAAAAAAAAAACAACTTTCAACGTCATAGGGTCCCATTGTGTAATTTCTATATCACTTTTACATAATTCCCAAATATCAAAATTATAATACGTAGATACACCGGGGTACTCAGCAAGTCAAACGTAGTCTCTGACACAGTGTCATATATCATATTTATATAAATATTATATCCATTATAAATCATATTTTTTCTGATTATGTAAAATATCAATACTACAATAAGTTATATAATCTTCAATATTATAGTTACAACATAATATTGTTTATGACACAATGGCACATCCAGGAGACTAGATGCGTTCTAGAGTAGCAATTGATGGATGTGACTAATTACGTGCTAGACTAACACTTAATAGAACTAGACAAACAGTATGTTCAGATAATAATAACATCATATGGAATAAAGATAATCTTCTGATGGTTCTATCTAAAAACTAACATTTGAAATAAATATTAAAAATTATTCATAATAACTCTCAAATGGCCAACCAATCTTTCACGCGTTCTAAGCTCAATCATTAGTTCTCTGGCTTCGATTCCTATCATCCTAGATACAAAAGAGAGTAGCTACAGCAGTTGGACGTAAAATCCATTAAATTGATTGCGCTAAAAATAATAAAATAATATTTTTACTATTCATATGAAATAAAATTCAAGAATCAATATTTAACTTAGTTCAAAATCACATGTATATATATATATATTCAAATATAGTTAATTCAAATTATAATTATAACCGAATAACTAATTCAAATATACTACATTCACAGCTGCCCATTGGACCAAATAATACTGCAAATGTATTTCAAGTAAAAAAGAGTTAATCAAATCAAACGGTTTAAAATATGGATATTTTATTTGCTAATATTACTGCCAGATACATTTTATCTTTAGTATCAACGAATTTAATTTTAAAATTTAAGAAATGAAGGGTTTATAATTTTTCATAAAAGAAGCTTGTGAGCCCATCACGAGTAGGTGGACTGACTACGTGGGGTAGTCATTGCATGCGCAACGGGCAACACCCGATTCCCTCAACGGCTCTAACCCCAGCCATGAGCGGCGTCTTCCTCCCTCCGAACCGCCATGCACTCTACCCTCTCCCCCAACGCCCTTGGCTCCCTCATCGAGTGCGCCGTGTCGACTCACTCCCTCCGGCTGGGCCGAGCCACCCACGCCCAAATCCTCAAAACTCTCTCCCCTCATCTTCCCTCCTTCCTTTCCAACCACCTCATCAACTTCTACTCCAAACTCGACCTTCCTTCCTCTGCATTATCCGTCCTCGACAGTCTTCCCAACCCCTCCGTCGTCTCCTTCACCGCCCTCATTGCCGGCTTCGTCCAGAACGCCCGCTTCGCCCCCGCCCTCCATGCTTTTTCTCTCATGCGTCTTGCTTCCATCTCCCCCAACGACTTCACCTTCCCTTGCCTCTTCAAGGCCTCCGCCGCACTGCAATCCCCTCTCACTGGGAAGCAGCTCCACGCGCTCGCCGTCAAGGTTGGGCAGATATCCGACGTGTTTGTTGCGTGCAGCGCGTTTGATATGTACTCAAAGACAGGCCAAAGGTATGACGCCAGGAAGACGTTCGACGAAATGCCTGAGCGGAATGTAGCCACGTGGAATGCTGCTGTCTCGAATGCTGTGCTTGGTGGGCGTCCTTATGAGGCAGTCGATGCTTTTATTAGCTTCCGACGGATTTCGGGTGGAGAGCCTAACTCAATCACGTTCTGCGCAGTCCTGAATGCATGCGCAGATGCGTCAGATCTGCTGCTTGGGTGTCAGCTTCATGGGTTCATAATTAGGAATGGGACAGAGGTGGATTTGTCAGTTGCGAATGGGCTTGTTGATTTCTATGGGAAGTGCCACCAGCTTGACTCTGCGGCAGCAGTGTTTGCTGGCATTCATAATCCCAATGACGTTTCTTGGTGCTCGATAATCGTCGCTTATGTGCAGAATGATGTGGACGAAAAAGCTTTCACGACATTCTTGCGAGCTCTTAAGGATGGTCTCCAACCAACAGATTTCATGCTCTCCAGCATTCTCAGCGCCTGTGCTGGGCTTGCGGGATTGCAGCTTGGGAGGTCAGTGCACACGCTGGCTGTTAAGGCATGCGTTGATGCGAATATATATGTGGGGAGTGCTCTTGTAGATATGTATGGTAAATGCGGGTGCATTGAAGATTCTGAGCAAGCATTCAATGAAATGCCTGAGAGGAATTTGATTACTTGGAATGCAATGATTGGTGGGTATGCACACCATGGACATGCTGACTTGGCTCTTGCCACATTCAAAGTTATGACATATGCTGAAAATGGCAGCACTGGCCCTGTCCAGCCAAACTATGTGACATTGGTGTGCGTGCTCTCCGCTTGCAGTCGTTCAGGGTCAGTAAATGAAGGGATGGAGATTTTTCAATCAATGAAAAGGAAATATGGGATTGAACCAAGGGCAGAGCATTATGCATGTGTGGTGGACATGCTGGGACGGGCTGGGATGGTGGAGCATGCATACAAGTTTATAAAGGGTATGCCAATACAGCCAACTGTATCCATTTGGGGAGCATTGCTGGGAGCTTGCAGGGTACATGGGAAGCCTGAATTGGGGTATATTGCGGCGGAGAACTTGTTTGAACTAGATCCCCTTGACTCTGGCAACCATGTGCTTTTATCAAACATGTTTGCTGCTGCTGGCAGGTAATATACAGTAGTTGCATTATGTGTGTAGTCAGTTAACTTTAACTGCACTAACAATAGAAAACGTTGTCACCTTAAGATGCAAATGTGCAAATGAGCCCTTCCATCTAATGAATTTGGAGGACAGGCTTCGTTTCATGTCATGATTTGGCAGTAGCATGCACCTTTCTTTGTGATAGAATATTATCTTTTGCCGGTTATCTTGATTTTCAGCTAGAAATGAAACTTTGGCCAATATTTGATGACATTGGCAAATGTACCATCTATCTAGTGGGTGTTGCACTTGCTTCGTAGTTGTTCTTGTGAATGTCCTCATTTGTATAGGATAATGGTCCATCCATTTCTGCTAAAACTTATTGTCTTTTGTGAATTGTTCTTGTGCCTGTGTTCTTCAGCTTTTAGATTGGGCTCATCTGAGAATCTGTTGTAGCCTACTTAGTCCTTATATATTTCTCCCAGATTTGATTATCAGGTTGTATTTAACTTATATACTGAAAAATTAAACTAGGTGGAAGGAAGCCACGGATGTAAGGAAGGACATGAAGGACACTGGAATCAAGAAAGGTCCTGGATGCAGCTGGATCAGTGTGAAAAATGTTGTCCATGTTTTCCAGGCAAAGGACACTTCCCACATAAGGAATTCTGAGATTCAGGCAATATTGGCAAGATTGAGGAGAGAGATGAAAGCAGCTGGGTATGTCCCAGACACAAATTTTGCACTCTATGATGTGGAAGAGGAAGAGAAGGAGACTGAAGTATTCTACCACAGTGAGAAATTAGCATTGGCCTTTGGACTGATGTGCATTCCTCATGGGATTCCAATAAGGATCACTAAGAACCTTAGGGTATGTGGAGACTGCCACAGTGCGTTCAAGTTCATCTCAGGCATTGTTCATAGGGAGATCATTGTGAGGGACAATAATCGGTTTCATCATTTCAAGGATAACCAATGTTCTTGTAGTGATTACTGGTGATGATTCATTAAATTTGTTTCATACAGCTACATGATGAAGACGAGGTTGTTAAGCATGTAGAAGACAGCATCTGTTATGTTGATCCATCAAAAGGATGCTACAGTTCTAGAGGGACAAGCTAGACTGAGATTGGAAAATCGGATCCTAGGGATGCCATCCTTCATATAGTGGCATCTAGGGACAACATGTGTAACCTACTTCAGTTTTTTGGTACAAGGTTCACATGATGATGATGGCTTTTTCCATGATTCATTGCTATATAAAACTGTATATGTTTCCTTCATCCAAAGCATAAAAGCTAGAGATTGGTTATACTGAAGAAGAGGCTTTGTTTCATACAACTATGAGGCAGATATGGGTGGTAGTTCGAAGCCAATTAACAATTGAATGAAGTTGAATGTAGGCCAAGCTCCATTTTTATCATAATTCTTTGTTACTTTATTTGGCAGAGCTTCTGAATTCTGCAAGGATATGTGTTTAGAAAAACACTGCTTTGCAAGGTTATGTGTTTTGAAAATGTGTTTAAAAGGGAAACAGAATATGTGTCTGAAATCTGAAGATGGTATTATGCTGGTACAATGCTTGCTGGCTTGTTAAAGATGGGGAATACTGTGATGAAATGTTACTTGGATTTTGTGACAATCTTATGTTGATTGCTGGCTTGTTAAAGATGAGGAATACTATGATATAACTTGGGGTTTGTGACAATCTTATGCTTTTTCAAGCTTTTGAAGGAGCAGAAGTAATCTACGAGACTAGATGGAAAGGCAAAGCAACAACATAATAAGGGAGAAAAATCAAGAGGGTGTGAACATGCCCTGAGCCTGCATATTAGTCAAAAAAGCAGATTACTAATCAAGGCATGTCATGAAAATCTTTCATACTATCTCGAGGATCCTAACAAATCACCATAATTTATGTAGCCCATTTTCCTTTTTTTAGATAACTCACATTCTATTGCTGTTAACCCTTTTCATTATTTGAACTTGGGACCTATAGCTTGCCCTGATATCAATAGTTAGGACTTAAACTAGTATTCTGAAAGATCCAGGCCTTGAGGAACATGGAAGGTTTAATCTTTTTTATTATCTTTAGGATCTTAACCACTATCTTGTGCAACTTTGCATCTAGACACATACAAAACTATGGAAAAGCTGAGTAATTGTCAATTTGATTTTTCGAGACAGTGAGAAGAGCACAGCATTGTTGTATGTGTTGAAAAGGTCCAGAAGGCATATAATATAGAATTGTTGTGCTTCTTTTACCAATGAGATTCCCTAGCCATAATCCAATTGATGGCCAGCTTCTTTAGAGATATGAGATGTTGGACTGTCATGGCATAAAGCTGTGTGAAAATCTAGGTTATTGTAGTTTATACTGTTCTTACATAAAATTATAATCCTTAGCATCCATTTATCACAATGTCATTTTGTATTTGCAATGCTCTACTGTTGTTATTTATTGGGTTGTGTGAATGTTGTAGCCACAGAAATGTATTCCATTTTTCTATTTTGTACAAGGGCCATTGATAATATATTATGCAAGAGAGAATGCTGTATTCCATGATTCATTGTATTCCATTGATAATATATTACAAGGGCCACAGAAATGAATCATGGCTTTTTCCATGATTCATTGTATTCCACAGAATGTTGTAGCCACAGAAATGTATCATTTTCTATTTAAGTTGAGTTTGGATTTTGTTGGCTTGAGGATGACAAGTACACAAGAGCGGGTGAATTAAGTACTTAGAAAATCCAGCAAAGAATGCTAAGATAATTTGTAGTACAAGAATATTACTTTCACAAGCAAAGATAAATAAATCAAATCAATCAACACAAGGGATTATGATGGTTCAGCCAAAAACATGGAGCCTACTTCACTCTTAAAGAAATTCCTTTATTGGGTTCTTGATTTCCTGTGAGATTATACGAATCCCATGAGATTATACAAAATAAATATTATAGTCATATATAATACTTGTAAATGATATGATATGACTGTTGGTCTCAATTCAAATCCGTATACATCTTAGTTCTTATGGGATGAACTATATACCTATTGTCATGAGTCTCCCTCAATATTTTTTTCTTCACATTAAAGCTATCAGGTACATATAACATGTCTCCAAACCTTAGAGTCCCATCATCATGAATTCTAAATTTTATCTCAACAGCCACCCCGATTTGCTCTCTAGGAATAAGGATCATTACCTTGATACGTCTTAATTTTTTTGAACGTAGTTTAGACATTATGTTACATAACAAAGCATTTGGATTGTTACCTGTATGCTTCAATTCTCAATTCTCTCAAGTTCTTTAGCATATGATGATGCTACGAAATCGATTGTCCCAAATTTGCTATTGATTTTCTGTTTACTTCATATCCCACCACATTGGTTTTTCTTAGATGATAAAGAATAGTTCATAATCTTCATGTAACTCTTAACAATTTTTTATCTTGTGTAAATTTTTTTGAGTAAAAATATACTTGAAACTTATATGATTAGTGAATTCCTTGCACTTTTCACCATATAGATAGCACTTCCAAATTTTGGATGAATATACTATTGCTAACTAGAATAAGATAGTGTTAGTATAAGTATATAGTTCTGATGACAAACAAAACTTGATTAATAATTTATATTATTTGCTAATGAGAGTTTGTTAAGATTTTAACTGAAAAAACAACTTTAAAACAAAAGGTGTGAATTCCAGATGATGAAGATGATACAGTTTAGAGCAAGTATTTTAGACGTGCTTCGGATGAGGAAACTACTTCAGACATTACAATGCCATCTTCAGACGTGTTGAAACTTACTTAAGGAGTGTTTGAACAATGGTTAAGTTTAGAACTTAAGAAGTTATGAAAGTTTTCCAAACGTGTTGAAGTAATATTCCAAGGTGCAAGATCAAGGTAGCTTCGACTGTCATTTCACAAAGTCTAAAATATTTACTTCAGAAAATATGAAGAAGCTTTACATAGTCCTGTTTCGTCATTCCGAATGAAAGACCATTTCAAACATCCAAAGACATGCTTCAGATGGTATGAAGCAACGACAAAGGCAAGCTTTAGACAAAGTTCCCATGCCCACATTAGAAGTGTTGAAGCTTGGAAGCAGACATGTCGATTTAGACGTTATGAATAACTAACTTCAGATGTGGTGAATCATTTCAGAAGAAGCTCAACTTCAAGTTGTCCAGCACCTTTTGTCTCTTGAGACGTTCCGAAGTCTTAACTTTAAATGTAGCAATGTCGTACGAAGCAATGATGACTCAATTTCAGTCAGTTTGAAGCCATGACAAAATTTGAAGCAACGCCGACTTCAAATGCTAAAGGCATTCCAGATGCGCTACGTCTGATTACTATTTCTAGCAAGAATGGTGTCGCAAGTTTCCACAACTGTAAAGCTAAACAGAAGAAGGCAGATTACAATGGGAGAAAATTCAAAAGTTCTTTTGCATTTAACAAAACTCAACTACCCCCACCAAATAGATTTCAAATCAGAGTGTAAATGGAGTAAATCTGGATAATTGAGAGAGGACTAGCGAGCATTTATTGAGCTTAAACTTTTATTCAACTTTCAACATCAGAAACAGCCTTCGTGCTCAAAACTTTCAACTATCTTCATTAAGGCTCTCAACAGCTTCTGGAAAGATCTTTACATCTACAATCAAAGCTTTCAATTCTTCCCTTGCTGAATCAGTGAAATACTCTGTAAAGTATATTTAATTTTTTTGTCTCTATTTCTATGATAACCTTAAATTGATGTTAGATACCAGATACAAGAAAAGCAGCACTAGTTGTTATGCCCCTTAGAGCTGAAATCTAAAAGAGTGTAGAGACACTAGTTGTTAAGCCCCTTAGAGTTAAAATCTAAAAGAGTGCTAAGTGCACTGGTTGTATTTCTACTATAGTAAGATAGTAAAAACCAAGTCAGTGGAGGAGAGTACTTAGAAGAGTGGAGTAGAGTAGTTGACTCAAACTACTATAAAAATCTCTATCTAATTATTGATTGCTTGCATTGTTTTCATTGAATTGCTAAGGGGGACTTTAATGCTACAAGGGGTTTAAGTAAAAATTTTTAATAACCCAATTCACCCTCCCCTCTTGAGTTTTTACCTTGTTATGAGACCCAACAAGTGGTATAGAAAAAACATAATAGTTGTAGAGATTTAATGTCAAACTCATCATTTTCTGCTCATACCTTTGTCGAGGGGCAATTATCTACCCGACCGCCCTATTCGATGGATCTAACTTTACTTATTAAAAGTTGAGGATGAAATAGTTCATTATGGAAAATGATATGGAGTCTTGGAAGGCCATAACAGTAGGAATAACCTTTCCTACTAATGACATTGGTGCATGGACCAAGGAAGAGACCACCAATGTTCAAAATAATGCAAAAGACATGAATTCACTATTCTATGGTCTATCCTCTACTGAATTTGACAGAGTATCATCTTGCACCTCTTCCAAAGATATTTGGGACAAGTCGGTATCTATTTATGAAGCTTTCTCCTAGATTAAAGGGACTAAGAGGAATATTCTTATAGGAGATCTAGAAAATTTAAAGATGAGAGAAGGAGAGAACATCTCTGAAATGTATGTTCATTTTTCTAAAATTACTAACATTCTAAAAAAGCCTGGAAAAGGAAATTTGTAATTATGAGTAGGTAATGAAGATCTTAAGAGCACTACCAGAGTCATGGAACTAAAAGATCATTGTAAGAGAAGAAGTGAAGGACCTGAATATGCTCAAGATTGATTACCTTATTAACTCTCTAATATCTCATGAGTTGATCAAGAGTAAAAGAGAAGAACTAGAAAGAAAAAAGAAAATAATGGCTCTCAAGGTAGCAAAAGAGATCAACAATGAATCAAACTCTCAAACAGAAGATGAAGTGGCCATGCTGACCAGAAATTTTAAAAAATTTGTAAAGAGAAATAGAGGCAACACTTCAAGAAAATAGCCTAGACAAGAAGAGAGAAGAAGAAGTGAAAGAAGAAAAATCTTTCCCAAATGTTACAAATGTGGAGTTGAACACATGATTGCAACATCTCCAAATGAAGAAAGAATATATCTGAATGAGAAAGAAGATAGAAAAGAAAATAGCAGAAAAGATAAACAATTCAAGAGGCTATCAAGGAATCAAAGTAGATGAATGTACGTGAATGATAAAGATTCCTCAGGCATAAGCTCAAGTGGACAAGATGACAGAAAAGAGGGGAACTTGGCATTAATATGCTGCATGGCTCATATAGAGAATGAGTCTACAAGCTAGCTCTCCACCAAAGTCAAGTTAGAAGAATGTACAAATTGTTGGTATAAATGCATGATTTCAATGATAAACAAAACTTGATTAAAGATTACGTACTAATGGTTGTTGCCAATATTTTAGTATGCTGAATTAAGTTGCAAGTCTTACGAAAAATGAGCACAGAAATTAAAGTGGAAGATTATATCTGACGAATGCAAAGTAGTGTGCATACAACAAACTTTGTCTATCATAAGCTAGCCACAGCTAAACTAATGGTCATCTGTTGAGAATAGACAAAAGCAGAAAAGTAAAGATCTTCTAGCAGAGCAGTGAAAGGTTGTATAGTAGAGCAAAGACTTCATATATCAGAAGTGAGCTAATGATCATCTGCTATAAACAGAAAAAGTAGAGTAAGTGAAGGTTGTATGGTAGAGTGAAAAGTTCATCTGGCAGAAGTAATGGCGTTTGTCTTTTCAACTAAACTCATCTATTATCTACAATAGACAACCTAACAAATAACCCGTGAAGAAAATTTATCTGCGCCTCAATGCTTAGTTTGTCATTTATAACAAACAACCCATCAGACAAAGCAATGAAGGAAATCCATCTATGCTTTAACATTTCATCTGTTACTTATAGTAGATAACTCAATAGAAGAAGTGCTGAAGAAACAAGTCATCCATGTTTCTACAATTCAACAGACAATCCACAAGACAAAGTATTGGAGAGGATAATTCATCTGCATCTGTCTGTTACTTTCAATAGACAACCCATTAGATAAAGTGATGAAATGATGTCTCCACGATTTGTCCGTTACTTATGAAAGATAAACAGAAATTTTTTATCATGAACAGCTAGATAGATACTTTATCTATTATAAGTAAAAGATGAACAATAGTAAAGCCAAACCATTGGTCTGCGCTTAGCATTAATAGCGCCCTTTCCATATTAATGAAAGATTTGGCCATTTTAGCAATACTTTGACCAAAACTTATTAAGAAACTGAAAATCATCTTCTCCAAGGTTGGCGCTGCAGGCATTTCAACAAACAATGATTAAGCAGAATTCAAAAAGTTCAAATACATTAATTAGAATTGTCATCTATCATTAATAGAGCTCACCTACTACCAAAACCTAGAATTCGAAGTAGTTATAAATGAAACATCGTTGGAGCAAGAGGAATAAGCTAAGCATAAAAAAAATCATTCAAAAATCCTCTTGAGAGCATTTACTGATCTGAGCTAAACCTTTTGCTATTCTTCAATATTAAGAGCCTTACATTCAAACCTACTTTAACTTTCTTTAAAGGCTCTCCACCACCTTTTGGGAAGATCATTTGCTTCTGCATTCAATTTTTAGAAACCTTTCCCTACGCTTACTGAGAAATATTTATACTTTAACTTTGATATCCATTCTTTGTAAATTCCTTGAGCTAGTAGTTGACACTAAAGAAGAGCTGTTACTGTCTGAGTGCAGACAAGAGCTATTTATTCATGCCCCCTAGAGCTGAAATCTAGAAGAGTGCTGGGAGCATTGTGAATATACCCCATAGAGCTAGAATCTAGAAGAGTGTTGGGAGCATTGTTGTATTTCTACTAGTGGGAATAGTGGGAACCAAGCCTCTAAGAGAAAAGTATTCTTGGAAGAGTAGAGTAGAGTGTTTACTCGAACCACTATAAAAATTATTGTGTCTTATATATTTGAGCATTCATTGATTGATTGATTGCTAAATGGATGATTAATCCTAAAAGGGGTTGAGCAATAATTTTTAAGTACTCAATTCACCCCTCCCCTCTTAGGTTTTAGCCTAATCTTTGGGACTAACACAAACGAAGTGGAACATGAGGTAAATTCTTAATATTTGCACTCTTTTGACTCTTTAAGCTCCATAAATGACTGTACCAAATGTAGTGAGCTTGATAATCTACAACAATCATATAATTGCCTCTTCAGTGAGTTTGAAATTCTTGGACAAAAGTTCACCCAAAAGAAGAAAACCTGAAAAAGAAAATATAAATATTAAACAGTATGTTGAACAAATTTTCTAATCCAGGAGAATCAATAACCAAGTTCCTGTGCATGACTGGATAAACTAGCAAAAGAGGACTTGGATGTGAATAGTTAAGTTGTGAAGAGCTATGGGAAAATAGAAAATCTAGTGGATGGTCCAAAGGTATGAACCTCATAGAAGAGAGAGGGAGTTGTTCTAATATTAGAAGGTTCATAGGACATTCTTGGATCAGAAAACCAGTGACATACAATGCACCTAGTAGAATTTCCAGCACATGACATTTTTTGTAATAGAGGAGGACACAAGGTATATGATTTCTATGCAAGGAAGATTCAAGGAAAAGATGCAAGATTAAAATGGAGACCTAAGAACCGTGCATAATATTTTCACACACACATGATCACTAACACAATTGGACCCACTACTTGGGTACCAAAGGGTAAAAAGAATGCTTATTTTGTGAATGTAGGTGAGTTTTAAAGTAACATATGAAAATTTCTGGTTTATGTACAACGGATGCTCAAGACACATGACCGGGGACAAGAACCTTTTCAAGGAGCTGAAACTAATAAATGTAGGGGCAATTGCATTCAGCAACACTGACAAAGGATTCATCAAGAGTATAAGTAAAATTTATGGTATATTCAATGCATATATAGAGGATGTAGTATATGTAGATGGACTCAAGCACAACTTATTAAGTATTAGCCAATTATGTGACAATGGTCACAAAGTTGAGTTTGAATCATCAACATGTAATGTATTTGATGTAGATGATAGCTTATTTTTCAGTGGAAAGAGGCATGAAAATATATATCTAGTTCATCTGGATTAAATTGAAGGAAAATGCCCAGTTGCTATTAATAATGACCCATGGTTGTGGCATAAAAGAATGAGACATATCAATATGTCTAATATCAAATCTTTGTGGAAAAAAATCTTATGAATGGTCAGCCCAAGTTGTAATATGACAAGAATCAAATCTATAAAGCTTGTCAAATGTTAAAATAAGCATCCTTTTTTCCCAAGAATGAAGTGTCCACATCTAGACCACTAAAGTTATTACACATGGATCTATTTGGATCATCAGATATTATTAACCTTAGAGGGAAAAGATATGTGTATGTCATTGTAGATGACTATTGTAGGTTCGCATGGGTAATCCTATTAGCTAGCAAAGATGAAATATTTTTTATGTTGTCTACTTTTTCAAAGCTTGTACAAAATGAGAAACAAAATGTCAATAGTCTCTATACGAAGTGACCATGGCAGTGAATTTGAAAATAGAAAATTTGTTGACTATTATGAGGAAAAAGGGATTCACCACAACTTCTCATCCCTTAGGATTCCTCAACAAAATGAAGTTGTAGAAAGAAAAAATAGGACAATTCAGGAAATGGAAAGAACCATTTTGAATGAGAGCAAATTATCCAAAAAGTTCTTGACAGAAGTAGTTAGCACAGTGTTACACCCCGTCCAGGTGCCTATGCATTTTCCCATTATCTTGTATTTTTCTCATTTATAAGGGAAACTTCTACAAAAAATCTAGCAAAGTCTACCATAAAATATAAAGATTTACACCTCGCATACATTTAATCATATAACATCGACATTTCAATAATTATAAAATAACACTACTAACCACAAAATTCACACCCACACCCATAACTGCCTAGCTCAAAACTGAATCATCATAGGAATATACATCACTTGAATTATATAGATCCATTTGCAATTTCATAATTAAATTACTATAAATGTTGATACATTTTAATATACATTTTTCTAATTCTTTCAAATACAATCATACAATATTCCATACAATATTCTATACAATCTCATTTCTTCATGCCATAGGAAAGGCATCTTCACTTCTTGTTCACTAGCCCCAACCCACAGTTGAGACTCTTTATCTGACCTGTTAATTAAAAATAATAAGAATAAGAAGGCATGATTCTTGGGCAAACTTAGTAAGTAGGCACGTTACTTAACAAAAATTAATTCAAATACAACATATCTCACACCAAACCATGAATATAAATATAATGACTATTCTATCATGGTATCGAAAACCATAACCATAAAGGCAGATATACAATACAATGATACTATGAGGGCTACTTCCTCATTATTACATTATACCTTCATTGTGCCATTCAACATACCATATCATAACTATGCCACATAGGCATAATTATATCATACCAATATTATACACATATACATTCTCATGGAATACTTTCCATTCCAGTAATATACATATTCATTCAATTATCATATACAAACTCTAGGATACTCAAAATCCCCACTAATTCATCAATACACACTGACGAAAAATAATAACATTAATTAATGCTACATAAGGGGATATCCGCTATCCTTGTCCAACCAGATATTCACGTATTATCTTAATTATCAACTTACATAAAATAATGGGATAGTCTTTATCCCTTGCACTTAGACATCTATACATAAGAATAAGTATCATAATAACATGAGATACTTTCTATCCTATGTAATCTCATACACATATCATAAAAGATACACCAATCATTGCAATCCAAAGGATACTCATTATCCCCAACATTCATATATTCATAAAATCTAATAAACGACTACCTTTAGAATAATGCGAGATTTCCACGATCCCCAATAATCCACATATTTATATACATGTTACCAAAAGAAGCATGGGATGTTCACTATAGTATGGGATGTTCACTATCCCCAACTATGCATATATGCCGAGATTCACAACATGGGATGTTCATTATTCCCCTCCATGCATCCATTCAAACAAAAAAAGGAGCCTACTTACCTCACTGGGGGGTTGTGGTATGGAGCTTCAAATTCCACCACTTTAGCTTTCTATTCCATAGCTAATTTTTCCTATAGATATAACATGTATCATAACTTCAATTTATACATAAATTAATATCTCATTAGCAATCATAAACTCAAACATTTGAAATTCCCTTGGGGCTAAATTTTGGGGTTTCTCACCCAAACCATCATTTTAAGATTTTCTTTATTTGGATACCCTATTCAACACCCTTTAAACATCATTTCATTTAGCAGTTTCGATCAGTTAAACATAGCTTTCAAGAACTACTTTATACATGAAAGTAGTTTAACTGATCGCAATTTCCTATTTTATAGGAAATTCCCTTGAAGCACTCTACTGAAAGATCAAGAACATAGCTTTCAAGAACATAGCTTCATTCTTAATCTTTCAGTAAAGTGCTTCAAGGGAATTTCCTATCCAACATTACCTAACTATTATACAATTCACTCAACAGATAATATGTATAATCACACGCCAATTAAACTCTAATTTTGGCCATTTACTATTTAAACACTTTATACTCAAAAATCCTTTTCAACCCTAATTAGGTCTTGGCTCCAAAAATCAAATTTCTCATTCTTAAACTAGTCCCAAAACACTATAATCAATGAATTAAATAATTTTTCCCATGAATCTACAGCAATTTACACATAAATCATGAAGTTTTCCTAAATTCTACTATTCACGAAACCCTCGCTTACTAGAAATTGTAAATTCAGTTGGGGAAAAGCAACTTACTAAGAAATCCAAGCATGATTTCCTCTCATGGACGAAATTTCAAGTTAAATACTCCAAGTAGCTCTCTCCAATTGCAGAAAATTGGATTTTCTTCCATTTTCCACTGTCCAAACACCTACAACCTACGCTTAGATGCATGCTTGAGTGATTATCCATCTAAACCATCTTGTTTTCTAGCTAATCAAGTAAGAAATGGAAGCATAAAAGGCTAGGGCAAGAGGGTAGGGCGTGTGTAAGGAAAAAGAGAAGATAGAAATGAAAAAAATCAGAAAATTAAATTAAAAAGTCAGGCCACCAACTTTGTCTGCACTGGCGGTGCCAGTTTCCTCCAGCCATCCTACACTCCGCCTACACTCAGTGGAGTCGTGGCTCTGGATTTTGGAGCCACTGCTCTAGACCTTGCTGCCCCCTAAAATTTGAAATCTCTTCTCCTTTTTCAAGCCTTCTTTCAACATCTGTATTAGCTTTCTTTTCCCATCATTTTCCCACATTATAATGGCATAAAATGAGTAAGAAATTTCCTTAATTAACTAAGGATCAAGTTGTCTAACCATTCACATATACTTTTCCTTTGCACAATGATATTTAACTCACATGTACTTCGTATATACTTGCACCATTTCATTTTAAAGTAACTTTCTATACCTTGATTCATCATTATAAGTAATAGCAAAAAATTTATTCCTCATTTTCAACACCTTGGGTGTTACACATACCTTGCCATGTACTAAACAGAGTTACAATTAGAGCAATTTTAATGAAAACTCCTTATGGGTTTTGGAAAGGAAGAAAATCAAACATCTCTTATTTTCATTCCTTTGGTATGTACTGAAAAATGGAAAGGATAATCTTGAAAAGTTTGATCTAAAAAGCATTGAGGCTATCTTCCTTAGTTACTCTTCTAGTAGTAGAGAATTTAGAGTTTTCAATAAGAAAACTTAGGTTGTAGAAGAGTCAGTGCATGTTAAGTTTGATGAAACTGGTTTATACTCGAAAAAGGAGTTTGATATTGATGTAGATAAAGTTAATAAGAGAATGAAGAAGCTATAATTACAAAATCAAGGGGGAGAAGGCACTTTAAGGCACAATGATAAACAAGATTCAGTCAATGAAGAAGAGGAAAGTGGGGGTAATGTTCCGTATCAACCTCCTACCGATTTGAAGTTCATAAGTGCCCATCCTAGAAATTAAGTCATAGGTGATATCTATGATGAGGTTAGGATAAGATAATTCATGTAGAACATTTATGGGCATTATGTATTTATCTCTAACATAGAGCCTAATAGCATTGATTAAGCTCTAAATGATAAAAAATGGATCATTACTATGCAAGAAGAGCTTAACCAGTTTGAAAGAAATGAAGTGTGGGAATTGGTTCCAAGACCTAAACATTCTGCTATAATTGGAACTAAGTGGGTTTTTAGAAACAAACTGGATGAAAGCGGACTTATTATCAAAAATAAGGTAAAGCCAGTTACCAAGGGATATTATCAAGAAAAGGAAATTGATTTTGAAGAATCCTATGCCTCTGTAGAAAGAGTAGAAGCTATTAAGATATTACTTGCATTTGCATCCTATAAGAACTTTAGACTATTTCAAATGGATGTAAAGAGTGCATCCCTAAATGAATATCTAAATGAGGAGTTATATGTAGAGTAACCTCCTTGTTTTGTATGTGATGATCAACCTGACCACGTATACAAACTCACCAAAGTACTCTATGGACTAAGACAAGATCTAATAGCTTGGTATAAAAGGTTGAGTAAATTTCTTAGTGATCATCAGTTCAAGAGAGAAAAATTTGACACTACATTATTCATAAAAATATTGACATGAATATCTTAATAGTTCAAGTATATGTAAATGACATTATATTTGGTGCTATTAATGAAACTCTATAGCAAGATTTTTCAAAAATAATATAGGTTGAATTTGAAATGAGCATGATGAGTGAGCTAAATTACTTTCTTGGATTGCAAAGGAAACTACATCTATCAATCCAAGTATACAAGAGACATGCTCAAGAAGTTCAAAATGAAAGAAGTCAAAGCTATGAGCACTCCCATGAGCATTTTAATAAGGCTGGATAAGGATAAGAAGGGTAAACCTTTAAATCAGAAACTATATTCTAGTATGATTGGCTCACTTTTTTATTTGACTGCATCCAGGCCAAATATTTTGTTTAGTGATGCTTATGTGTTAAATTTCAGTTAAGTCCAAAAGAATAAGACTTAACGGAAGTGAAATGATGTTTAAGTATCTAGTTGATACACCAAGTCTTGGTCTCTGCTATCCAAAAGAGACTAGTTTTGAATTGGTTGGTATTCAGATGCTGACTTTGGAGGATACAAAGTTGACAGGAGGAGCACTAGTTGAATATGTCAATTTTTAGAAAATAACTTAGTTTCATGGTTCTTTAGGAAGCAAACTGGTATTGCCCTCTCTACTACCGAAGATTAATATATTGTAGTAGGAAATTGTTATTCACAATTGCTTTGGATGAAACAACAACATTTGGATTATAGCTTACAATATAGGGATATTTCTATGATGTGTCACAATACTAGTGCCATTTCTTGACTAAAAATACTGTTTTATATTCTTGCACAAATCATATAGAGATTAGGCATCATTTTATCAGAGATCATGTAGAAAAGCATAATATATATTTAGAATATGTACCTACAAAAGCTCAACTTGTTGATATTTTTACTAAGCCATTGTCAATAGAGAATTTTGCAATATAATGAGAGAATTAGGAATGACTGATTTAAATGCATAAGAATACACCTGTATAAAATCTGTAACTTAATATTTGTAATTATGCTTTGAAATGTTTTGCTATTGGATAGTTTAAAATCACATGCCCTTGGTTTATACAAGGAGTGGTTCAGATCACACTGCAAGTGAGTTAAAGGCAAGTAATCAACCATTCAATGTATTGATTAATGGGGTACACTTAATTAGTATTTTTTTATGGACCATCCAAATAATCTTGGTTGGACTGTTCAAATTAAAAATGTAATTAATTTGCCCAAAATACCTTACTTAAATTTAGTAGCATGATAGAGCTAAAGCCCCACCACTCCACTTAGGGAGTGCTCTACCATGCCATCAATGGCTCCAACATGCCATGAGGTGCTCTACCATGCCACCATAGCGTCACCATGCTAGGCGGTGCCCCATCACACCATCATGGCTCTACTATGCCAAGAGGTGCCCCACCACGCTACCATGGCTCTATTATGCCAAGAGGTGTCCCAGCATGCCACCATAGCTCTACCATGCCAGGAGGTGTCCCACCATGCCACCGTGGATCTACTATGCTAGGAGGTGCCCCACCATGCCATCATGACTCTACCATGCCAGGAGGTGCCCCAATATGCTACCATGGCTTTATCACACCACTAAGGTTCTGCCACGCTACCAAGTAGGCTCCACTATGCTAGCTGTACTCTATAATGCCAGGCTTTGCCACGCCACTAGGCTATCTCCACTACACCAGTTGCGTTTCGCAACGCCATGCTCTACCACCCCACTAAGGCTCCGCCAAGCCACCAGGAAGGCTCCACTATACCAGTTGTGCTCCACAAGGCCAGGCTAGGCCATGCCACTAAGGCTCCCACCACGCCACCAAGTAGGCTCCACTATGCTTGGCTCTGTTATGCCATTAAGGCTTCGCCATGCCATTAGGCAGGCTCCACTACGCTAGTTGTGCTCTGCAATGCTAGGCTCTACTACGCCAGTTGTATTCCAATGGCTATAAAAGGCTCAATTTTTGAGAAGAGAAGAGAGATCTTCTTTGAGAGGGCATCATCTTCTTCTTCCCTAGGGCCAGACTCTATTGGAGCATTCTTCTTCTTCAATAAAGACTATGATCGGGTGTTTTCTTCTTCTTCTATGGAAACAGACTTATTTCTTCTTTCTCTTTGGAGCTTTGTCTCCTTCCACAATAGTGAAGAAACCTAGAGCTTATCTTCTTAATATTCTTTTATTTTGAGGCAAGTGTCTCGCTGTTCTAAGACAGTTGCTATGGCCATCTAATTAAGCCTTATGAAACTCCACCATGGTGTACAATTTTAACATAAATGTATGATTTCAATGACAAACAAAACTTAATTAAAGATTATGTACTAATAGTTGTTATCAAGATTTTAGCATGCAGAATCAAGTTGCAGGTCTTAAAGAAAAATGAGCATAGAAAAAATATTCTATGGAGAAAAGACTTAAGCAAGTAAAGAAACAAAAGATGAAGTGTCATAATAGATAAAGCATGAATGAAAAAGATTCAGTTGTTTCCATTCATCTGTTAGAGTGGAATATTATATCTGACGGATGCAAGATAGTATACATACAATAGACTTCATCAATCATAAGCTAATGGTCATCTAATGAGAATAGACAAAGGCAAAAGAAGTGAAGATTTTCTAGCAGAACAAAAAACTTTATCTGTCGTCAACAGACAAAGTAGAAAAGTAAGGATCATATGGCAAAGCAAAGATTTAGTCTATCATAAGCAAGCCAATGATCATCTGATGTTAATAGATAAAGCAAAAGAAGTAAGGACCTTTTGGCAGAGTAAAAGTGGAGAAACAAGGATCGTATGGCAAAACAAAGATTTAGTCTATCATAAGCAAGCCAATGATTTTCTAATGTTAACAGACAAATCGGAAGAAGCAAGACCATTTGGTAGAGTAAAGAATTCGTCAGTAATCATCTACTGTCAACAAACAAAGTGGGGAAATATTCCATTAGACGAAGGCATGAAGAAAAACTATATGCGCTCCAACACTCTGTCTATTACTTACAATAGACAACTCAACAGACGAAGCATTGAAGTAACAAAGACATCCGTGCTTCTAAAGTTCAACAGACAAACCACAAGGTAAAGCACTTGAATGGATGATTCGTCTAGTAGCAATGGAAAGAATAGTTCGTCTGCTACTTATGAAAGACAAAGATGAAGGAACTTTATCTTATGAACAATTGGATAGATACTTTGTCTGTCATAAGTAAAAGATGATCAACGGTTAGGATGAATTATTAATCTTCGCTTAGTATTAATAATGTTTTTTCCATATTGATGAAAAAGTCAGCCATTGTAACTATACCTCGACTAGAGCTTATTAAGAAATCAAAAATCATCTTCTCCAAGGATGGCATTGCAGGCATTCCAACATACAAGAATTAAGCAAAAGTTAAAGAATTCAAAATACGCCAATTAGAATGATTTCTGTCATTAATGGAGCTCACCTACCTCCAATGATTAGAGTTCAAAGTAGCTATAAATGGAGCATTGTTAGAAGCAGGAAGAAAAAAATGAAGCATTGAGAAAATAAGTCAAATCTTCCTGAGAGCATTTACTGATCTGAGCCTAAACTTCTACAATTCTTCAAGAGTCAAAAGTCTTACATTGAAACCTTCCTCAACTCTCTTTAAAGGCTCTCAACTACCTTTAGGAAGATCATTTACTTCTGCATTCAACTTTCAGAAACCTTCCCCTGTGCTTACTAAGAAGTTTCTGTGCTTAAACTTCCGATATTTATCTCTTATAAAGTTTCTTGAGCTAGTAGTTATGACTAGACTTAAGAAGAGCTGTGATTATTTGAGTGTAAATGAGAGCTCTTTGTTCACTCCGCCAGAGCTAAAATCTAGAAGAGTGTTGGAAGCACTGTGAATATGCCCCCTATAGCTAAAATCTAGAAGAGTGCTGGGAGTAGTGTTTATGCCCCCTAGAGCTAGAATCTAGAAGAGTGCTAGGAGCACTATTGTATTTCTATTATTAGGAATAGTGGAACCTAAGACACTTAGAGAATAGTGTTCTTAGAAGAGTGGAGTAGAGTTTTTACTCGAACCACTATAAAAATTATTATGTTCATTTACTTGTTTATTTGTTGATTGAGTGATTGATTGCTACAGGGATGATTAATCCTAAAAGGGTTGAGAAATAATTTTTAAAGTACCCAATTCACTCCTCCCCTCTTGGGTTTTAGCCTAACCTTTGAGACTAACAAGTAGTATCAAAGCAGACTTGTAGTGATCTAATAGCAAACCCATCATCCTCATTACAAGTATTTGTCGAGTGGTAATCGTTTACCCGACCACCCTTATTTGATGGAACTAACTTCATTTACTGAAAGTTAAGGATGAAGCAATTTATTATAACTAATAAATGGAATCTTGGAAGGCTATTAAGTTGGAATCACTCTTCCCACTATTGAAGTGGATGCATGGACCAAAGACGAAGCCACCTTAGTCCAAAATAATACAAATGCCATGAACTCTTTATTTTATGGACTATCTTCATCTGAGTTTGATAAAGTATCCTCTTGCACCACTGCAAAAGGAATCTGGGATAAATTA